>PVKB01000819.1:496089-572363 GCA_004027205.1 Ctenodactylus gundi
GAGGAGGAGGAGGAGGAGCTAACTTTTAGAAAGTCTTATCTTATTAAAAAAAATAATAATAATTTTCTAGCAAAACACAGTCAAATAAATGCATGAACAGCCAATGGAGCTGCTGGGAAATCAGCAGAATTGATGGCCTTTCAGTCTTTGGAACACCAAAATGGACATAGCTGACAGAGTGTTACCATGCAACGTATTTTATTTTTTGTATGTTTATTTGTCTCCTGAAGGCCCTAAAGGATGAGCTGGGATTTCTGTCTCATAAAACTGCAGAGTAGAGCCCTGGAAGGAGTCTAAGGACAGTATGGTTCAACTCGCTTATTTTCAGGGTCCCAGCAAGGACCTGCCCACTACAGACCAACACTATCCCCTTTTCTTAATAGAAAAACAAAGCTCTTTGCCCCTTATTTTAAAAATTAGGTGTCCAATACGTAGTGTTATGAAATTTGTACCCTTAATATTAGGAAACAGAAAGTCCTCCAGGGAACCTTATCCAGCCACAGCAGCAATTCCCACCACTCTTGCCTCAGAGCCTGCACCAGCCACTGCACCTTTCACATGGCAAGCAGCTATCTCCTGCCCACTTCACCCCCCATGGAAGAGCCTCACTCCCAGATCCCCTTCTCCTTATAATCCTCCACACATGGCTCAACTCCAGTCTCCTCACCCTGCTTCCACTAGTATGAGGTGTCAACGCAAAGCAAAAACTCTGAAAGCAGTTCCTCTTCACCTGTTCTGGAAAGGCTGATCTGCTGGGTCATAAATTGTGAACTGGAGTAATGGAGAAAATGTGGATCTGGTTGTCCCTTAGCTCCATTCAAAGGAAGCTCTGGCTCTAAGCTACTGAGGAAGTTCTCCATCTCTCTGAGGCTCAATTTCTTTATCTCTAAACTACAGATAATAATGCTTATTCCACCAAGTTCTGGTAAAGGTCGAATGTAGACATATTTATAAAGTATCCATGGCATAGCCTGGCTCATGCTTGGCACTCATTCCTTTCTGTCTTTCCCCATTGCTCACTTTTTCTACCTTTTCTAAAAGTCCAGCTGAGGGGCTGGAGGAATAGCACAAAGGTTGAAGTGCTTGCTTAGTAATCATAAGGTCCTGTTTTTGATTCCCCAGCACTGCATAAACTGGGTGTGGTGGCCCACACCTATAATCCTGGCATGCAGGAGGCTGAGGCAGAAGGATTGCAGCAAACTCAAGGCCAACCTGGGCATTACGAGTTCAGGACCAGCCTGAACTATAGAGTGAGACCCTGCCTGGAAAAAAAAGAAAGAAAGAAAGAAAAACCTCAGCTAAACACGCCAGTATTGTTATTGATTTTGCAATTCTCTTTGCTATTATATATATTTAAATTCTTCCATTTAAATAAAATTAAAAATATAGTGGCATATGCCTGTACTCCCAGCACTTGGGAGGGTGAGACAGGAGACTGCAAGTTCAAAGCCAGTCTAGGTTACACAGAGGGACTCTGTTTCAAACAAACAAAAAGAACAACAACAACAAAAGTTTATATTTAAAAGGATCATTTTTATTGTAAACAATGCTTAATAATCTTTTGATCAAAAAACTTCAAATAATATTTTAATAAATCACAATAAGAAGAGACTACATAATATTATGCTTCATTCAAATTGGGAAATTTAAAAAATATCCAGCATTCATAAGAAGGGTTTACTGGAAGTGTCCTTATAATGTGAAAGCAACAGGAAATAAAATTAAAGGACAAGGCTGGCCATTTTACCTACTGTTTATGCAACATTATTATGAATATATAATATACATTTGAAAAATGTTAATTCAGAAATATTACCTATTTCTCTTTTAAGTTTATTTTATTTATTTATTTATTTATTTATTTAGAGTCAGGGTCTCACTCTGCAGCCCAGGCTGATCCTGAACTCACCATGAAGCCCAGGCTGGTCTTGGACTCACAGGAATCCTACTGCCTCAGCCTCCCAAGTACTGGGATTATAGTTGTGTACCACCATGCCTGGCTAAAATTTACATGGTGCAGGGGAATTGAACTCAAGGCCTTGTGCTTGCAAGGCAAATGCTTTAACTGCTGTGCCATTCCTCTAGTCCCCAGTTTACATAATTCACAACTGAAATTTACAAGCTCCAAGTTGGATTTATTTGCACATTGGCTGTCAATAGGTATCATATGTAGCTTAAACACTGATCAGTTTTTGATTAAATCATATTCAATTTGATTCATTTAAGTTAAGTTAATGACTTCATGGCTCAGGATAAATATGTGGCTATACTCTTTAGAAAGTACTACTTGTAAGGCAATATTTTGCCTCTTTCAATAAAAGTTCTTTAAATATCAACCTTTTAATACATGATTTTTTTCTGGAGACTAATATGGTTAAATATGTATGGCCGAATTACTTAGTCTTTCTAAATTTTAATTGATCAAGCTGAAAAAATAACAAAAATTTAAATTTTTAATAATATTTTCCTTTAAAGAGTTCATAATGTACCAAACTACTCTGTTATCAATTCTGAAGCATTTTTATAGATTTGCAGAGGATATCCATTAAAGATAGGTTACCAAACAGGAGCCAGTGTCATGGGCTGAGTGACCTATACTTGCCAGATGTCACACCAGCATAGGGTTATAAGGATCAAGGGATATAATGCATGGCAAGGTTTGACAAACATTAAGTGCTACATGCAGTATAGGGTATGGCCAGAGACATGATTAGATCTGTGAAGTGTTTTTATGTATTGTTCACTGTTCTCAATGTTGTCTTCTCATGACTTTCTGGCCAAAAGTAAAATAATACACACCAGCAAGAAAGTCTCAAAATATAGTGAAGAATAAGAAGTAATACAGTGTCATGTAATTTTTATGAATATCAACAGGGGCCCTACTATTAAAGTAGCCATCACAGCTCATTTACTTGTTTACCTTTTTAAATAAATAATAAAACAATTAAATTTGGAATTCTGAGTAAATTCTACTTGAGGTTTGACTTTCAATATTTCTGAATCTCTTCTGCTACATCTACTCAATTTCTTCCTTGGCAGGAGTGTTATTGAGAAATCTTTGAGTGCATTTTAGAAACTTACTACACAATGTTCTCTACACAGCTACAGAATTTAAGCAAAACTTGTATATTATTCTGCTTGATCTCAGAACTGTTTCAGAGTATAATGAGCTATTTCAAAGAGGTCTGAAGGCTTCTAATAAAAGGTGTTTAGGACATGCCAAATCCCATGGTTGCTATGAAAATTATCAACGAACTAGAAACATTGGGTGTTTTATGCCAAAAAGAGTGTTTTAACAATGATTCATTTTGGTCATTAGCTGATTATTCTGAGTTCTTATTATGCTGAAACTGTATCAACACCAGGGAAAAATGTGTTTTCAGAACTGGCTTCTTTTCTGCGGTGGTTCCATCATTCATGTACCAACCATAAATTTTTTGCCTCTGGGACTGCAAGTGCTTCAGGATGTAATGGAAATTTAGTGTCACATGGCAAGACATTTGTTCCCATTGCAGAGTGAAGCCAGCACTGCAATTCAAACCCTAATGAGAACAAGTATGTAAATGAGAGCAGCCAAACCAAACAGATGAAGAAAACAAAGCTCAAGGAGTCTATAGAAGACATTTTTAAAAATAGGTATTCACTAATCTGTAGCATTTAGATTCTAAATCAAAATATAAGTTTTTTAATGATTTATTACCATAGTAACATACTTACAGATCTATATTTTAAAAACTAAATGATAAAGCATTTTTGCCCTTAGTTCTATTTATTAGATTTTTCTATGTAAAGAAAATGACCTAAAGTAGCCACTGTACCAAATATTTATGAGTTCAATTTTCATTGAATTAAATATGATTAAACATGGCTATTTTCAAAATAATGCATATTTTTTATCATAATTGCAATCTTACACTTTCTACAGAATACTAAAGACACTGGGTTTAAAAAAAAGCTTTTGCATATGATCCACTATTTTCTAAAGTTTTCTAAACAAAGAAACATTTCAATAAAAAGATAAACCACTTTTGTTTAATTAAAACGGTCCCTGTTTTCCTTCTCAGGATCTATATTTAATCAAGTACTTATCTTTGAAGAGAATTTCCCAGTGTTCAAATATTCCATGGCACTGGTTGTTAAAAATGGAATGTTCATTTATTTACCCAGTATTTACTGAAATTCTAACATGTGCCAAGCTCTGTTATAGACTTGAGGGATGCAAGAATGAACAGGGCAACGTTGCCCACTTCAAGTAATCCATTTTAGCATAAAAGACGGACAACAAACAAAATAAGTAAAGAATATAGTTCATTAGAAGATGACAAGTGCTACAGAGAAAGGGAAGAGAGACAGGAACCAGAGATGGGAAGTGCAGAGGCTTGCAGTTTTAAGGATCTGGAATCAAGGCAGGACCCACTGGAAAGTATTCTTGAGCAAAAGCTTGAAGAACAGGAAGAAATTAGTCATGCAAATATATCAGAGAATATGCAGAAGGTACAACAGGTTCAAGGACACTACACCAGGTGAATGGGATGCCAGGTAGAAGGATGGCAAGGAGACCAACCTGGCTGAAGTGGAGTAAGCGCAAGAGAAATAATCCAGGTTGCCCTCACACTCATCCCAAGTGGGATGAAAAACACTGTGCCTGAGCAAAATTGTGGGACTAAGAAAATTTAAAATTATCTGGATGTATTATTCACTTAGTCCTGGCAAGATACTGAAGGCACCGTTTAAAGGGGATTTTGAGGACAAACTCATGGAAAGAATAATTACAGAAATGTGAGCTGAGTTAGGAGATCCAACAAGGAAAACGAGGGCGATCAGTGGCCAATACATTGGAATGTAGTTACCACGTTTGGATCTGAAGAAGCCCCATGAGTGTTAGAGCCAGAGAAGGGAGATCTCATAGGAAATGAGGTTATCGATAGAGGCCATCACCACCAGAATTCCCACACAGTTGCGAAAGGAAGGAAGAAATATCCCAAGCTGTCTCCTACTGCCCTCTGACCTCTTGCCAGCAACAGTTATTGGCTAAAATCAATGAGAAGTCAGAGTACAGAGTACAAGTTATCCTTAAAGATGAAGGCCATAGTGTCTTATTCCTGGAACACAACAGAGTGCACAGAAAAGCATGGAAAGGATGGAAAGGGGGAAACAGGCAACAGCCAGCACACTTGGTGCTGCCAAAGCTGAAGCAAAGATCTTAGGCATAAGTTGCATATCAGTGTATATGCTGACTATCCCACATTAACCCAAGAGTCCAAACTTATCCTTTACCACTAAACGTAGTCATTTTCTTACTTAATCTCCATACTTTACAGCTACAGAAACTGAGACCTGAGAGGCAATAATCTGTTAACACACAACTAGAGAGAATGCCGCAAGCCCCACGACAGAGCCAAAGTTCCCTAATATTTCATTCTCTTTCAACTCTATTTCTTCATATTGTAATTAGTTTTCTGTCCGTTATGGCCTTCTAATTCTATTCCAAATTCCTCTATTTCATAAATAAACTTTTAAAAGATTTGTGTATTAGGTTGATGTAACTGAATACTAATTATTCCTAATATCATCTATGATGGCACTCAAATATATAATCTTCACAAGGATCAAGTATCTTTGGATAGAATTTATAAAGTATCATCAGTCATGTCATTAACTATAGTCTTTTCCATTACTATACTCTTACAAAGTTGCTTGGATTTAGGCTAGAGTCTGTAGACATATTTTTACTAATATAAAAGTAATACATTTAAATAAAAATGACTGATAAATTTGGAAATTTTTTAAGAGAAAGCAAAAAAATCATAACACTATCATTTAGAAATAATCATTATTATAATCTGGTATACTTCTCAAATTCTTTCTCTATGCATACATATAATTTTCTTTCAAAGATGAGGTAAAACTTTATTTTTTCTTGACATTCTACCATATTTAACATTTTAAATATTTTTATCAAATGCTGAAAAGTGTTCATCTTCAAAATGGTTTTCATTTTGAACGTGGAATTCAACTATAAGTAAAGGTCATTAATAGCGTGGGCTACAAACCTTGGGCAATATTTTTCTACCCAGTAGCAAGTTGCTATTGAAACATGATCTGTCTTTGTTAGCTTCACAACTAAACTATAATAGGCTAAAAGTTTTAGACTATCGAACAAGTATGTAAAACTAGAGCATGTGTAACCCTTTTAAAGAATTTGTACAACAGCTTTTGGCATTCTATGCTTAAGTCTTAACGCTTTATAGTCATGTTTGATAAACACCACATTTTAGCAAATAATCAGTGTATTTATAATGTATTGGGTAAAACAAACTTTCATTTCGTTCTTTGGAATTTATGCCATTTACCTTGGAGTCAATGGTATAAAAAATTTAGGTGATGCTTCTGTCATGTTCTGCTAGGAAAACTGATTAACTTTATGGGTTCCAGAGACAGCAATGATGATCTGTACAACTACCTGAAGCTCTTGCACATGGTGGCCTCAGTTTGGACTTTAGCAGGATAAGAACAAGTTTAACCTTCACACCCACAGGCCTGGAATTGGACGAAGATAAAAAGAAATGTGAAGAAAGTACACAGGCCAGTTTTCTCCATCAGTACCTAAGAGTGTAATCTTTGTAATGAAAAAACAGTCCATAAAACAGAGTAGAAATCACCCATTGTTCAATTTTATGGTATAAGGTGGGGAGGAAGTTGTTGCTAGAACAGAAGTAATCAACCAATATTAAAATATGGGTATTTGAACTTTACAAAGTGTTCCTAGACTCAGTTATGTGCATTTTAATTTCATTGAGAAAATGAGGCTAGCCCTCAGTTTCCTTACAATTAGTTCTACTTTCCAAAAGTTCTCTTTGTCAGGTAGTTTTATCATACTTACCTAATAATTACATGGAAATTAAATGACTTCTTTTTCACTGTTTTTAAAAAGGCATTTCATTTTTATCTATAGTAATCAAATTTATTGCCCTCAAGTTCAAATTAGAATTTCATCAAGAAAAAAGAATTTCTCTCCTCTAGGTACTTACTTGTTTTGCTATCAAGTTATTAAATATCTGGATAGGAAGTCATATACTGTTAAATATTTCTACCATTTTTATATGATACAAATATAGTTTTATAAAAAGAAATATATCCTTGATCACATTAAGAGAAGGGTTCTTTTTAGATATTTTCAAACATAATACAAAGTATATTCTAAACCATTCAAAGACAAATAAAGGTTTACTTTGAAAACCAAAATAGATTGTTTTATTCTCTGCTCATAACCCTCCTGTACCTTCTCATCATACTTAAAATAATACATTCCCTTACTTAAGCCCATCTTTTAGATGCGCCATATTCCTACATACCACACAACGGCATCTGTTCCAAGGCCTACATCCTTGTCTGTTTCCCTGCCTAAAATGCTCTTCCCTGGCTACTGATGAGTGTTTCCTTGGTTCAAAGAGCACTTCCTCAAGTTACCTGCAGGAAACCCATCTCAGAGACACTATCCTCTATCCTACACTTCTTCTAAATACTTCTGTCTTTACCACATTTCTCTATCTCTAAGCAATAATCACACCTGTGTATATACCAAATTCATATATATAAGAAAAATATGATAGATGGTGATGATTCACTGTATCCAAGGATGTGTTGTTGAATATAAATAAATAGCTCACCCATGATAGACTATGACTTTGTCATGAAATCACATATATCTGGCATTGGCAACAGTTTCATACTGAATTGTTATCTTTCCTTCTAAAGACTCCAAAACACTGCTATATATGCTATCTTTTTCCATATACACTTAGTGCAGCTCTGGTAGCATTACCTCTTCACTATAACGTTATTTCTTTTTAGGATGGGGCAGCCAAGCCCAATGGCCCAAGCCTGCTATATTAGCACTCTAGGAGGCTGAGGTAGGATCCCAGGTTTGAATTCAGCAACTTAGAGATGTAGCAAGACTGTAATAGTTTGAGTTCTTGCAAAAGGCAGAATTGACAGAAATATAACAAAAAGGATCTATTTGGAAGGCTCACAAGTCTGAGAACAGAGATAGCCCAAGATGGTGGCCTGCATGTGCGAGAGCTGGAGAGTCTGATGGCTGCTCAGCTGTGAGGCAGAATACCCGTCAGGGACTGCAGGCCTGCCATTGAGAGTTTGCTGCGGATCTCAGGTGTTCAAAGAACAGGGGCAAAGATGGGGACTGACTGAAGATCAGCGACAAGTAGACAGCCTCCAAGACTAGACTGGAGAGAATGAGAATCTGTGATGAAGACCTGCAGTGTGTAGCAAATTGGTGTCGGTAGACAATTACAAAGGCGAGAGCTTTCCCAGAGGAAAAAGTTGTTAACAATCTTTCTTCTTCCTTCCTTTTATATAGTTTAAGTTTCCACATCTGGGTGGGTGTTTCCCCTCGTTTTTTGGCCCACAAATCACTCACATTCTAATTCAGGCTGGTTCCTAACTGTCTAATCAAGCATGGTTCCTAAACCCTAATTCAGGTGTGGTTCTTCATTGCCTCAAATTGACATAATCTCTTTAATAGTTGCAAAGACCTTGTCTCAAAATCAAAAATAAAAATAGGCTGAGGATGTGAAGGCTCGGGCTCAATCCCTAACACCACAAAATAAGTAAATAAACAAATGATAAAATCTTCAAAAGCAATGGAGAAACAAGCATTCATGGGCTTATTGACAATCACAAAAAGAGCACGTAGCAAAACCAAGTCCTACTCATGGTCTCTCCAATTTCTTTAAATTTTATTACCAGTAGTGGCATACTAGAGAGAGAGAGAGAGAGAGAGAGAGAGAAGTAATTCACTCATATAGTTTCTTCTCACATTACTCTATGTGGAATGAACCCTTAAGCCAGATATCACAGAACTAATATTTTAGTGTACTAAGATTGTAAATTAAATTCTACAATAAAATAAAACAGGTTATAATAGGACATTGTATTTCTTATTGCTTCAGAATACCTCAATTTCTTCCACCAAACTATGTGAACTCTGATGGTTTTGGGAAGTCAAGGAAATCTTCATTTTTAAGAGAAAAAAAAAAGACATCATTGTTTCATAGAATGCTGAACCATAAGAGTTCCTAATAGAATTTTACTTAAATGTGAAATTCAAAAACACCTAATTCTAAAGTAAGAATTTGTACATTTCAATCAGATTATGTTCTCCTCTATAAAAGTATTCATGGAATTTCATTAGCTGTAGCTTTGCTATTGCATTTTTTCCCTTTTTGGATAATAACACACAACAGTCTTGCCATAAGGGTTTGTTACTAGAACACTGCTCCAGAAATGAAGCACAAGAGCACAAGGAAAGTCATAGTAACAAATCAAAGGCTACTTTTTTAAACAACTGGCATTTACTTCTAACAGGTGCACTTCAGAACCTGAAAATATCTTAGTTTGTATTTTTGTAAAAATTTGGTGCTAAAGACAATGGAAAATAAAGACATTTTTTTTTCCTTCACAGGAATAGTGCCATCATGTTGAGTTACATTTCTAGCCCTTTTGTATGTGTGTATGTATTGTTGTAGTGGAGACTGAACCCAGGGCCTTTGTATTGAGCTGTATTCTGAGACCTTTTTCATTTTTTTTTTTTTTTAATTTCAAGACAGGGTCTCACTAAGTCATTAACTTACTCAGGCTGGGGTCAAACTGTTAATTCTACTGCCTCAGCCTCCCAGAGTGCTGGGATTATGTGGATTATAGACATATACCATCATGTCTTAAAAAACAACTATTTCAAAATGCAAGACAAACTTGATGGCAGGGATATAGTTCACACACATACACACACACACACACACACACACACACACACACACACAGAATGTACAATAATTGTCACTATTTGACTGATAGAATTAAGACTAAATTAAGACTAAAGGTTACCTCTCTCAGCCTACACAGTTGATCAATTTTACTGAAAACATCTTTTTCTTTTCTGTATCTCAGAATGTTTAATGTATCACTGCTATATTAAATATAATATGTGTCATGATGAGTGGGGACCCACGTTTTGCTGAATATCTGCAGTTCATATTCCAGTATCTGGTGACTATGAAGTAACTTATCATGTGGTACTGATACGGCTAAATAATAATCTAGTAGAATTTAGGAGTATGATACTCATAAATGATGAAAAATTCTTGCTACAATAGTATATTTCCTTCAGTGAAAACAGTCTTCCATTTGTGTTTCTCTCTCTACATTGTCCTTTCTTAATGTATCTCACACACTGCTGTGATTTAATGTTGTTGAAGGAAGTACCAGATGTAGGACAAATGGCCAAGGTGGGGGCTCTGGTAGTAGCAATCAAAGATTCCCACAGCCTCCACATACAGTTTATGGGTGCAGGCATGCAGCCAGGATAATTACATAGAGGCCTATAGTCCTAAATTTTGGGTATCCAGGGAACTCTCCTGTTCCAGTAAGATAGGCTACCATGTTACTTACTGACAACTCTCTACATACACAGGAAAGGTACTTGCATGTATGTCCTGCATTCTATGATTTTGATTAGTATTTAAAGATTTTTAGTTCTTTATAGATCAACTATATGAATTATGTATCCTTTCATAGTTTGGAAATAGTTATATAATTTTTGTCTTCAGTACAATCATTTCAAATTAATTATAATAATCATAATTCTTATAAGTTCTTTATAATAATTCAATGTAAGAAGTTTTCTATATTTTTTACATTGTTTGCTAAGACACAAGATCTCACTATGCGTATTAGTTTGGGTTCTTACAAAAAGCAGAACTGACAGAAATTATAACAAAAAGGATCTATTTGGAAGGCTCACAAGTCTGAGGACAGAGATAGTCCAAGATGGCAGCCTGAATGTCCAGGGCTGGAGGATCCAATGGCTTCTCCACGGTCGTGCGGTAGAACACCCATCAGAGACTGCAGGACAGTAGATGACAGTCTGCTGTGGGTCTCAGTTGTTCAAAGAACAATGGCGAAGACAGGGGACTGAACATTGGCAACTAAAAATCAGCAGCTGGTACACAGGAGCAAGTCCAGACTGCAGCAAATCTGTAACGAAAATCTGTGGTGTGTAGCAGCAAGTCAGCATCAGTAGACAATTACAAAGATGAGAGCTTTCCCAGAGGAAAAAACTGTAACAATCTTTCTTCTTGCTTCCTTTTATACAGTTCAAGTTCCCACATCTGGGTGGGTGTTCTTCCCTCAATTGCTGGCCCACAAATCACTCAAACTCTAATCCAGGCTGGCTCTTAATTGCTTAATCTAGGTGTGGTTCCTAAACCCTAACCCAGGCAAGGTTCCTCATTGCCTCAAATTGACATAGTCTCTCCAACAGCCACACTATGTTATCGTGGAGGGCTTAGAACTCCTGAGCTCAAGTGATCTTCCAGTCTTAGCCTCCCAAGTGCTATATATATATATATATATATATATATATTAAGGGCAAATGTGCAAAAGAAGAAGTGAGGGTCTTTAATTAGGGAACATTATGGCTTTGTTTTTGTTTGCTTTGGTTGATTTTTGGCAATAATGGGAATTGAACACAAGGCCTTCACTCTGAGCTGCATCTCCAGTCCCTTTTATATTGTTTGAGAAAGGGTCTCGCTCATTAACTAAGTTGTTCAGGATGGGCTCAAACTTGCCATCCACCTGTCTCAGTCTCCCAAAGTTCTGGGATTACAAGCCTGCATCAAAGACCTGGCCTGGAAAACATGTCTTCCAAGATAACTATTTCATTAGCTTAAACATACAAATCTTTAAACATCTAAATAAAATACTTTAGTTTTATAATCCTAAACTGTCTCTTAATATCTTTCACCCTTTGTACCAGAAATTCAGCTCATTCTCAATCTCTTCTAAACTGGCTTTATCTTTACTTTCATTTCATAATAAATTCTTTACATATCCTTCAAGGAGAAATTGTCTTGGAGGTAACATTTTCCCTTTTTAAATGTGACTTGAGAGTATCATCACAATTAATCAGGAAGGCATTTTTTAATGATAAAGTGATGTAATTAATAAAGTGATGTAATGGGACAAGCAGATATAGGATACTAATATTTCCTAAACCACAGTGGTCAGCAATGATATGTAGTCTTGCCAATCTGGTAAATCAATTCAAAAATTAAACTTTTATAAATTCATATTGGACTTAGCCAGTAAATCTAACCTATTAGTGAAAAACTGCCTCTAACAATTACTGAAATTACAGCTTTAGAAACAGTCCATTAGCTATCACTGCCACTATAGCAGCATAATATTACATTTTGTTTCTTTCCTCTCCCACAGCCTTAAGAAACAGGGTAACAGAAAATTACTATGCAGTCTTACTTTGCAGCCTGAATTGGATTTGAAAGACCTGGTTTCTACTGAGTTTAAAAGATCTATAAAATACAGTTAAATACCTAAAAATTCTGTACAAATTTAAATTCTCAAAACATCTTTCTGAAGAAAGATTGGAGAACTGAACAGAACTATTAATGTAAACCATCATGACACAATTTCTAAAACTGCAATAGATAAGAAATCTTAATTTGTAGAAAAATTTTAGATTTTACACTAAATGAGGACTTCTTTAGTACGGCAAATATTAAAAGTTGCCGCTGTTTAAAAGAATGTCCTATTTTCTTTTGCTGAAAATTAGCTAGCAGATGATAAATTCATCAGTAGTTTTCACTGATGCTTTCTGTATTGGGACAGGAAAGGGTGTTTTCTGACCCGTTATGGTTGTTCATGGCCCAGTCTGTTGTATGATGGAAGGGTATAACCAACCATATTATACTCTGGTTCCAGCGAAGAGTTTTTGAATTAAAAAAAGGAAAAAACACTGCTTAACACAGGTACACATTTATGCAGTCGATCAGCTGACTCTGAACTGAAAGTAAAAAAGTCTGAAAAGTTTAAATGAACATTTCCATCCTAGAATCACAGCAAATTCAAGAGAATTGGGAATATGTTAGTAACTCAGAATCTTTTTTTTTTTTAAACTGACTTCACCGTGGTTAAGTAACCATCCCCTGATGCCATCGCGGGAGACAGAATTTCTGGCTGAACGGTCATTTTTCTGATCCAACCTGGCTTGCCCTTCTTGGTTAATCACCCTTATTTCTCTCAACATTTCACTTCTCTACCGATGGTTGTCAATATTTATTTTTAGGACTTCGTAATTTGGTTTCCCCTGCTACACCCGTCTTTATCCCATCTAAGTCCCCTCAATCTCCTTTCCAATCGCCTTGGTTCCACTAAGGTTTTGCTAAACATTAGACTAAGCACATGACCTCCAGTATTCCAATGTCTCCAACAAACCGGTAAAAAAAAAATTGATTAGCGTGGTTGTAAGCTTCACTAGACTTGTAATTTAACATCGTCTTTAAGATCTCAATTCTCTCAGCGAATCTTCCCCGAAATTTTAAAATTAAAAAACATTTAAATAAAGAAACCGCCCCGCCCCCGCCCCGCACTCCCACCATCCCCCGCCTTTAACCTTTAGACCCGCCCATCGCCTTCCCCCCGGCCTCCACGCGAAACTGCAGGAAACCGGAGGGGGCGGGGCGGTGACGTCACGACGCCGGTGCGTCAAGGAACGGCGGAGGCTGCGGCGCTGGCGGTGGCTGCGGCAGCGGCGGCATTTTAGTCGGCAGCGGCGGCGGCGGCGGCAGCGGGCCTGCTGCTGCTCCTCCCAGCATCCTTGGCGCGGCCATTTCAGCCCCATCTTGGCCGAGGGGAGGGAGCTGCAGCCGCCGGTTCAGCAGTTTGAATTTCAGTTTCTTCAGGGTTCGCGGACGGGCGCCCTGAGGAGCGGAAGCAGCCGCCGCCGCTACCTCGCTCGGCCGCAGCGCCCCGACTCGCCGGCCAGCGTCCGCGCCGCCGCCCCTCACTCCTCAGAGCCGCGCCGCCGCCTCGGGTGGCTCCCGAGAGGGAGGACCGCGGCGCTCCCCGCCCTCGGCGCGGGTTTCCGCCCCCGACGGCGGCATGTCCGCGGGGCTGAGCTCCGGCTAGAGCCGGAGAGGGAGGGCCGCCCGCCGCGCCGCAGCCTCGCCGCCCGCCCGGCCGCGGCTCCCCGCCGGACCGCGACCCCGCCGCTCCGCCTCGCTGCAGCGCCCGAGACCGGGAGCGGACGCCGGCGCCGCCGAGGAGCCCGAGCGGGGCCGCGCCGCCCTCCCGCCGCCGCCGCCCCTGCGCCCGCCCACTCCCACCCGCGGCCGAGGCCTGCTGGCCGCGCCGCGCCGGACTGACCCCGGCGGCCCGCCCCGGAGAAGACCGAACCGAGGCGCCGCGACTCGGGAGGCGAACAGGAAGGAACAGCCGCCGCGGGAGTGGGACGGACACCGAGCCGAGACCGACGCCGCGCAGGAAGCGGGCGGAGATGTCTCCCCGAGCGGCCGGCGCCCGGGGCAGCCCGTGACTCCGCCAGCGGCGGGCCTCGGCCCTGCGCCGACGCGGACTTTGTCTCCGGAGGCCCCCGCGCCGCCTTGCCCGGGCTCCCACCGCATCCCAGAGGGGCCGGCGCGCCTCTCTGCGCCTCGGCCTGATTCACCATGTCCAAGATGCCGGCCAAGAAGAAGAGCTGCTTCCAGATCACCAGTGTCACCACTGCCCAGGTGGCCACGAGCATCACCGAGGACACCGAGAGCCTGGACGACCCGGACGAGTCGCGCACTGAGGACGTCTCCTCCGAGATATTCGACGTTTCTCGAGCCACGGATTATGGTCCCGAGGAGGTCTGCGAGCGCAGCTCCTCCGAAGAGACGCTCAACAATGTTGGGGATGCGGAGACTCCCGGGACCGTCTCCCCGAACCTCGTCCTGGATGGGCACCTGGCGGCCGTGACGGCTCCCGCCAATGGAGGAGGGGCCGTTTCCACCCGGAGCGGGGCCGGGGCGCTCGCCAGTACCCTGGCGACGGCTGCCTCCGGAGCGACGGGAGGGACCCCCGGCTTGGGCCCCTCCACCGGACCAGGGACTACAGTTCCGTCTCAGCCCCCCACCGCTTGTAGTTCCCGTTTTCGCGTCATCAAGCTGGACCACGGGAGTGGGGAGCCCTATCGACGCGGCCGATGGACGTGTGTGGAATACTATGAGCGGGATTCAGATAGCAGCGTCCTGACCAGGTCTGGGGATTGCATTAGACACAGCAACACATTTGACCAGACTACGGAGCGGGACAGCGGCCTGGGCGCCACCGGAGGGTCTGTGGTGGTTGTGGTGGCCTCCGTGCAGGGGGCGCACGGGCCCGACTCGGGAACTGACAGCGCCTTGTCTGCTGTGTCACAGCTACCCCCGTCGGAGAAGATGAACCAGCCCACTCTGGCCCAGCCGCAGAGTTTGAGTGCTGGGCAGCCGCAGCCGCCGCCTCCGCCCGTAGGTGGGGCTGTGGCTCCAAGCTCGGCTCCCTTGCCGCCGTTTGCGGGAGCCACGACCGGGCAGCAGCCAATGATAGCAGCCGCACAGCCAAGCCCGCTCCAGGGAGCCGGGCCCAGCGGCGCCCCTACAGGGCCGGGTGGGCCAAGTCTGCCGCCGACGAATGTAACCCTGGCGCAGGCGGCTGCTTCGCTACCTCCGCAGCCAGTGCCGGCAGTCGGCGCTCCCGCAACGCAGCATTCCCACCAGTTCGCGTATTCCTCTCCGATACAGCCCGGGAATTTGGTGCCGACTCAGCCCCCCGGGCAGAGTGAGTACCCGCAGCAGCACATGGCTGGTCTGCAGCCGCCGAGCCCGGCACAGCCCTCGTCCGGTAGCGTGGGAATTAGCGCTGCCACTGCTGCTGCCTTTCCCGTGGGTACCGGCCAGAATGTCTCTTCGATGGGCCCGCAGATAAGGGGCACATCTTCCCAACCCAGTGAAGCTGTGGTTCAGGGGCCGGGACTAACACAAGGCGGACAGGGCGCTCCGTGTCAGCCGGCTGGAGTGCCCCCGACTGCTGTGGGAGGTGTGCTGCAGCCGAGCTTAGGTTCTGCCGGGGCTGGGCAGCCCCAGTCCGCGCCTCCGCCGCAAATCGGTGGCAGTAGTCAGCTATCAGCGGTGCCTGGTGGCCCTCACACTGTGGTGCCCGGAGTTCCAAACGTGCCTGCAGCCGTGCCCACTCCAAGCGTGCCTGGTGTGTCTACCACTTCTGTTACTATGCCAAATGTTCCCGCGCCTCTGGCCCAGTCGCAGCCGCTGAGCAGCCATCCCCCGGCCAGCAGGAGCAGCAGCATAATACAGCACGTTGGGTTGCCCGTAGCGCAAGGCACACAGAGTGCACCAACAAGTCTACCACAGTCTGACCTAAGCCAGTTTCAGACTCAGACCCAGCCTTTAGCCGGACAAGTTGACGATACTAGAAGAAAATCGGAACCCCTACCTCAACCACCACTTTCTCTCATTGCTGAAAATAAGCCTGTTGCGAAGCCTCCTGTTGCAGATGCCCTGGCAAACCCTCTTCAGTTAACACCTATGAACAGTCTTACCACCTCTGTATTCAGCATAGCTATTCCTGTTGATGGTGATGAAGACAGGTATGGAAATCTTTATGTTAAATATTTGATATGAATGCTTTGTCAACTTAGATGCAGCTGAGTTTTTTTCCCTTTTGAAAACTTGAATATAACTTAGTTTATGTTTAATAAAGTCAGTTTAAATTGCTTAAGTAAAAATGTATAATGAGTTGATCAAGTTTTAAAAATGCTAAGACAATAGATATCACAGTATTTATTTAAAAAGATATATTTCAGCTTAATCTTAATTTAAAGTTGGTAGATTGTATGTTGCCACAGAATAGACACTTTCCCAGAGCAGATAACCTGTGACACTTGAACACTTTGATAGAGTTTTTGTTATTTGTTTTTGTGTGTTTTGATGCTGAGACATTAGATTGGTTTTTTTCCGGAAAACTAGAAGGCTCTCAAAAGAAAGTCCACCTAAGAAATTACCTCCATGGATCTATAAAGGCTGCAGAGATAAGGGTGAAATGTCAGATCAAGCTTTGAAGATCATGCTGACTTCAGCCTTTTAAGAAAAGGAGGTTATGAGGTGTCCCAGTGAGTTCTAATATGTTATTTTTAAAGCAAAAACTGCATTGGAAATATGTTATTATCTTGCATAAGTATTTTGGGTTTTACTGTAGGAAAGGGAGGTATGAGAGAGTTTTACAGTAGTAAAGACTTTAAGTCTCGAAGCTAGTAATTGTATAGTAAAAAGTGTAAATGTCAAAAATTGGATCCTTCTATGTAAGGAATCTGTTACTAATGGTTCATGTGAAAATTTGCCACACCATTTGCTACAACAGTTGATATTTGGTTATGACTTAATTTTTGGGGAAATGTCACATACAACTTTAACATACTGTTTTATAAATTTTTAAAAGCTGACGTTTTTAAAAAGTACATTTAAAACTACAGAGGAAGTTTTCATATACTTTACAGTTAGATATTATTGGGGCTTTTCAGAGGTTAACTTTAGGTGTTTTAAAATATTAAAATTTTTTTCAGAATAATTGCATAGTAGAATTCAATGAGGTATATGTTTCTTTTGTTTCTTAGTTTTTTCACATTTTCTTCCCATTTCTAATTAGCCTTTTATTTTTGTATATACTTCTGTTGGTTTGAAAAATGCTCAATGAAGTTCATCTTCTCTGCTGTTTGTAATTCCAAGTTCATCCTTTTTTTTATACGTGACTTGCTTGTTGGGAATCTTTCTTCCACTTAAGAATTCTTAGAGAATACCACTTGTCCATTAATGAGCTTAGCTATATAGACATTGAGAAAATTTATATGGATGGGACTACCAAGTAAAGAATCTTGATTCCACTAGCTAATCAGAAAAGATTTTTCTTTTTGTAGTTGCTCCTATTCATACACAGGGACACTCATGAAATGCAGATTGAGTTTACTTTTCACCTTTGCTGGTAGTCTACAGGCATCTCCCGTTTTCAGCTGCCAGAAGCCAGTTTTTCTTGTTTTTTAAGTTGGTAAATAACCTTTTGCTTACCTTTCTGTTCTATATAATGCCCCTTACCTTCTCAAGAAATTAGGCAGACTAGTTTCCCAAACTTCCTTTCTCCTTATACATACGCCTATGAATGAAGAATACATATTCTTTCTTCTTCACACCTCTCTGTTTACAGAATATATAATCATACTCCTCAGAACTTTTAATAGAATGATATGGCATGAAGCAGAAAGATCTGTTGACAAGTGGAAACTGAGGTGTATTCTTTAGGTGATCACCTCAAAGATGCATTTATTTTTCCTTTTACTATATTAAAAATTGGTAATCTCAAAAGTCTCATTTCCAAACGTGAATGTTTGAACTACCGATCCTGCTGTGTCATTATTTTTCATTGTAGCTGATAGTCCAGAACACAGGGGTTCAATGTGTATGTAGTCCCATTTTGCTCCCTCATCCCAGTCTTTTGAAATCTGAATTGCTTATCAATTGTGCATTTCCAATTTTTGTTATAGTCTTTCATTGGTTTCTATTTTAACTTGCTAGTTTCCAAGATGTAATCTTAAACATTTGACATTTTTATCACTGGACCAACAACACCTGGTGAAGGAATGAATCCATTAAGTAGAAATAGGTTTTTTAAATTGTTTTTATGGAAGATCTTTGTAAAAGAGAGTGCATTTAAAGCAAACAAAATTTTCAGTCATGTTTAAATTACGAAGATGAGTATTTTTAAGGAAATAGTGTTAAAAATTTAAATCTTAATTTTAATATGGTGATTTTTGGATTACCTTGTTAAATCTTGTATACCATTTTATTTGCAATTATTCAAATGTAAAATAAAGCAAATTGAAATGAGTCTTAAGTAATTATAACTTAAAATGTACATAGGTTGACAAATTTAGGTCCTAAAAGAATATTTGAAATAAGATGTTTGCTTTTCTAAAAATCTTCCTAGGATTTTAGCAGATACAGTGTTTTTTGAAAAAAGAGAAGATGGAGATTTAACAAAAATAGATGTGGATTTTAGGTTGATACATTAAAAATGTCTCCTGGTTTTGGTTCCATTACTTAATACATACACAGATCTTTATATTGGCTTAATTTGAGATCATCTATATGAAAACCAAACTTGATAATATTATCGTACTTTTAAAAAGGTTTATGGTTGCATATGCAAAAAAGTTCTCTTATCATTGCTAATTAGCCCTACAATGTTAATTACCATGAAGTTGATAATGTTTCTAGCCAGTCTCATTAAGACTCTTCAAATTGATTTTGTATGAATTGTTGGATGTAATAATGGTTAAAAATACCATTCATATTGTGTCTCCAGTTTAATAGTGACCTTTAAATTTTTTATTTAAATTATCTACACATTTAACATACTACTGTAAATGTAGGGAGAGGTATTATGTATTACTGGCCCCAAAAGGAACATAGATAACTGACCAATGTGAACCCAGTAGGCCACATTCCAGGAACTCTTATGAATGGCTGTAATTGTGAACTGTCAGCTGTAGCTTGAGAGTGTTGAAAACTTGATTGTGAAGATCCCTTAGTGGCATGTATCTCTGGTTTTTTTGTTAATGCTTTTATTTTATTTTGTTTATGCTTTTTATTTTAGTTTGTTCATGACTACGGGTAAAATAGTACAAATTGTAAATTCTAATGTGCCCCAGTATGTGCTGTAAAAACTCATTTTGTACATATATAGGGTCTAAATTTTTAGTACAGTTCTATTTCTTTGAGATTATGTAAACATATACCAGAGGCAGAATTGTCACCTTTTACTATATAACCTATAAGCTCTTTTGAGAACTGTATTATTCCTAAGTCTTAACTGCATGTAAGCTTAAAAAATGGAAGCTCCTTACCTCAATCTTGTGTTTCTTGAGCAGCTTGCATTTGTTTATTGAATTGTGGAGGTAATTTGGTCTCCCAACTTTACAATTGATGTGTAATATATGCACTAGATACCATTCAGATCCTGGGGTAAGTGGTGTGCTCAGTGGTAGAGCTACCTAACATGCTGGGCTGGATTCTATGCTTAGCACTGCCAAAAAAAGAAAAAAAGAAAAAAAGAAAGAAAAACAATGCACTAGTTTGGAAATAACACTTGCAGACTCGAAGTGAAATTTATCTGTGGAAATAGTCATGTTATCTCTGGTGTCCTCCTTTAAGGATGAGTATCCTCACCAATCCCATGGTATAAAAAAATTCTATTTTTATTAACAGAATAAGTTAGAGTATGAAAAGGATCTTGATATTTCCACCCAAAATGACAGAAGTTGGAAGTATAGAGTGATATCAAATAAGTAAGATGGAGTAAATAGTAAAATTACTTGAAATGTGATATTAGAAGAAATAGGAATACTTAAGTGAAAAATAGTGGTCTAATATTTTCTTTGAATAATTATTCTAGATTAAAATATATTTTCTATTCTGAAGATAAAGCATTTATTTCTCTGTTGGTTTATTCTTTAAAAACTTAACTGGGAAGAAATAGAGGCTTTGTAAAAATAACTTAGTCTGGTCAAATGTAGTCTGAATAATGTTCTTGTAAATGAGAAGAGCATATTTTTTAAAAAATAAGAAATCATAATAGTTGATATCATTTATAGAATATATTGTAGCAAAACTCCTGAGTTGGAAGAAATCCTTTAGGCTTGTAGTTTTCCTTTATACTTAACCCATGGGCATTTCACTTGAGGCTACTGTTTTAGAGTGTAGAATACTAATTACTGCATACACACTCATGTCATTGACACATGTGTTTCCTATTGCCAATTTGACATTATTTTGGGCAAAAAAATCGGTCTTTCCCATTAAGATTTAGAAAGGCAATATATATATACATCATATCCACACATCATGCCATGCAACTAGTGAACAGTTTATCGTATATAACTCAAATTTGGCTGTTTATGCTAAAGGCATGTTGATCGCTTTATCTCTTAATATTTGTGTAATTTCTACTTTTAAATCAGGTTAAGAATTAACTGGCCTTCCATCACTTCAAGAGATAGATCAGTGTAAAGGTTCTAGGTTAGATCTCTACTACTGAGGAAAACAATACCAGATAAACTGAGTTGCATGTGTGCCATCCTGGACCTCTCTGATTAAAAATGACAAACGAGATTTAAATATTTGCACTCATCTTTGCACTGAAGCTAACAGTTGTTTGGAAAAAAGGAATGTGTTCTCATCTTTATAATTGTATACTTTTATATGGTAGTGAGGTGAAAAATTCTGCACATGATTGAGTTTGTGTTTACCTAGGACAAGCTTTATCAGAGTAGGCAAGACAAGTAAGTGAAGTCTGAATATTAAGTTACTTAAACTCTCCTCTGTAAGTTTTTACTAAAATTTGGCTAAAGAATATTGATACGCAGAAGGAAAACTTTCATTTTGATTATTATAAATAATGCTGGCATATGTTTAAATGTTACTTTTAAGGTTTTAGGCTGTCCCTATTCATTGCACAGTAGATTGTCTAATCTGTGAATAAAAGTATTAAGATTCCCAAAGCAAAGTTTAAAGCTCACTAGTTTCTCAAAATTAGAATTTAATACTACCAAGTTGATCTATTAAACCAAAACAAATCATTTTATACGGTGTGTCCCAAAGGTTGTCATACATATAAAAATACTAAAAAAATTGATTCCTTGGGATTAATTTGTCATAGTTTTTGAAGTAAAAATAATGCTATAAAAATTGTATGAGTACTAAATCTAAATTCAGTGTACAGGGTATCCCAAAAGTTGCCATATACAGAAAACATTAACAGATTTTTGGGACATCTTATTGTTTAGTAGCCGTAGAAAAGACCACAAAGATTAAAAACAGGGAGGGGAGGCTTTTTTGATCAAATAAAAGCAAGAGTGGAGTTATATATTAGCATGTCTACAAGTGAACATTTTGTACAGTGGAACCAGATGTACCTGGACTAAAGTCTACTGTGCTGCATACCTGTGAATCGCAGTTCTCTATGTCAGACATAAAGATCATATCTGCTTTGGAGAGTTTGGAAGTACCAGGTTTGCAAGTAATGTGTGAATAATTAATAAAATAATATGTATGGTAAGCATACATTGCAGAAATGTATTTCAGTGTTCAAGCTACTGTCCCAGATTTTCCCTTAACGTGCTACAAATTATACTGAACCTTCAGTTATGATCTTCATGTATAAACATTTGTTATTGATTTAGAAAAGACATTATTTTAGGCCAGAGTTGGTCATATAACAAGGAATATATAGCACATTGTGCTGATCTTGGCATTTCTACTACTGTGCTGATGTCTTTGATCAAGCCATTCAAATTCGCTCAGGTTTTTTCATTGGTAACATTAGAATTTGGGACTTGGTCAATTTTTAAGATTCCTTCTAGCCCCACTGAGTTCACATGTTTAGGTGAGCTTCAAGAGTTTTGTGAAATCCCACTTTTTGCCACTAGACTATTGGGTAGAATAAATTAAGTTTACAAATGCTTGTTAAGCAGATTGAATACCTCTTCCCCAATTAAAAGCAATAATATGTGAATCATTCAACTTTCTGTTATGTTCTGTAAGTAGTAAACACTAAGATAAGAAATAAAGGACATGGCTGAAGTGTTTAGAGCCTTTGCCAAAACAACACCAGGCTCTGGGTTTGATTCCCCAGTACCACATAAAATCTGGGTGTGGTGGCATACCCTGTAATCCCTACACTCATACTTGGAAGGCTGAGGCAGGGGGGTTGCCATGAGTTCTAGGACAGCCAGGGCTACATAGTGAATTCATGACCAGCCTGGACTATATAGCAAGACCCCACCTCAGAAAAAAAAAAAAAGAAATAAAAATTCCTTTAAAAAGAAAAGGAGATAAGACTATTCTGCCTTTTAAGAGCTAAGGCTGTACGAAAACAGTTATCAGATGTATACCTCAGTATATATTACAGATTGTGATGAAATGAATACAAGGTGCTAATGAGAACAATTTGAAATGTCAAATCATTTTAGGGATGGAAGGTAGTATTTAAATTGACTTCCGCTTAACATTTATTTCTTACAAATTCAGAACACCAAAGAGGATAAATTGAAGGCTTCTCTCTCCAGCCACCCAATTTATCCTCAGAATCAACTCATTTAAACATTATTCTGAGGCTAACTTTTGAAATGAATTTTAAAGGGTCATTCAGATTAGATTACTTGGTAAGAGACATGAATTAACTTTTCAAGTCCAGAAAGAAGGCAGCTTATGTTATGATGTGGAAGAGTGAGAATCTGTCATATTTGGAAAATGATATGATTAACAGTAACCAGAGTGAAAGGCTTAATTTAAGTATGGTGAATTTAGATTTTGGTAATAAGTTTATGGTCTATTAAAGATGTTTTCTGAGGTTTTGTTTTTATTATTAGTATAACATTTATATGTTATACTACTTCAGTACCCCTATCAGTGATGATTCTAAATAAAGTCTTACAATAAAAGTTTAGAGGGTACATGAATGAATGAATGAGTGCCATGTCCAAAAAATCAGAATTTTCACCTAATGGGATATGTTAAGTAGTTTGGTATACCTACTTATAAGTTTAAGTACTCCATTCATTACCTCAGTGGTGATGAAACATTTTGGTACATGTTAAGATACCATACCAAAGCTGATATTTATACATCATAATTTGGAAACTATAAGCCTATATTAAACACAAACCCAGCTTATTGTGTAAGGCCCTGTGTGTACAAAATCTTATTCATTTTGCAACCTGTAAGGAAGTGGACCCACCTTCCTTTATTATGGTTAAGGAAAATGAGGCTCTGAGAGTTACATAGCTGTTAGTGACAAAGCAGAGACTCGTACTCACATTTTCAACTCCAAAACCAACGAATGCTCTTGTATTTTTCCAGTTTTGCTATGTTACTTGACAGACACTGAGAAGAAAGCAAGGAAAAGTTATTGTAGCCTTTGATGTGTTTGTATTGTAACCTTTATCTTAAACTGTGTTTTTAATCCTTTGTAGTCCCCAGATAATAATATTGGAGATGGCCCTTGTTGGTCTTCTGTATATTGTATTTACTTAGTTTTTATTCAGAGACTTCTGAAGTTAACTCTTGATATATATAAGACAAAGCAAAGATGTAATGTGTTTCAGGCTCATGTACCTTCTTATTCTTTCAGCTTCAACAGCTTTTGAAGCCTGGATATTTGTGTTTGTTTTTCCTCCCTGTTAAACTTACCCTACAAAGATAGTATCTTGCTTAAAGGAAGAAAACATACAATACATGCTTCGTGTCACTTTCTAATGCACCACTTTCACATTAGTTGGAAACTAATATAACAGGCTACTTAGTATTGAAAGTCAGGGAGGAAAGAATATATTTTATTCAGTGGCTTTGAAAAAGCCTACAGATAGGAAAGCAGCATTTTCATTTAGGTGGCTGAAATAAATTCATTCTAAATGGTCTACTGTGTCATCACAGTCTTCCTAAGAATGGCTTCATTGGCTTTATATTTAGAATACTAGTTTATATTGACATCATAGAAGTTGCTGGAAAACTATCCCCCCACTTGGACAGAAGAGAATTTTTGACTAAAACTGAACAAAATTCTTGGATGTTTCTTCATTTTGATTACCTCTTATGCCTTAAGGTTTCGTAGATTGTAACCTCAAAATGATCTTGTTAATGTTTTTTGAGGGCTGTTAATTCCCTCAATTTTATGCCATTCCAAAGTAGTCTTTGATGATCAGTGTATTGAAAATGTGTCATTTCACCACCCCCTTTCCTTGAAGTTTTTGATGACTTGGCTTTTAAAGATGACTTTTTACCTATGTGAGCACATCAATATTTTGAGACTGACTGCTATTGCTATTTGGTTAAAATAAAATCCTTCATTCTGTGAATAACATCGTCATTATATTCAGAATCAACAACCAAAAAAAAAAAAAAAAAAACTTTTTTTTTTTTCTTGGTTTCAGTCCTAGAGATCAAACCCATGTCCTTGTCCAGGCAAATGTTCTATCAATGTGCCACAGCCCTAGCCCAAAATTTCATTTGTCATAACACTACATTATTTTAATCATTAAAATCTAGACTTTAAATCTTTTATGTAGAAAAAGTGATTGTTATCCTTAGAAACATAACTGTATTCTAATGTATTT
Source organism: Ctenodactylus gundi (assembly GCA_004027205.1). NCBI lineage: Eukaryota > Metazoa > Chordata > Mammalia > Rodentia > Ctenodactylidae > Ctenodactylus > Ctenodactylus gundi. Next base: position 521,159 of record PVKB01000819.1, read on the forward strand.
TAAAGACTTTTTAGGTGTATTATATTTTATCACAGGTTCTTTTTACTAGCTACTGTTAGCTCTAGATTTGTTCTTTTTTTACTTTATGTTTGACTTATAAGAAGTATCTCACTATTCTGAAAATAATGCTGGAATTTCATGATGTAGTGATATTACTTCATTTAATACCAGCTTATTTGGCAGATGGACTTACTTCATGTTAAATGTTTATATTTCCAAAGTCAGAGGATCTGAAGTTTTTATGTCACACTTGTAAATACATTTAGTTTTTAATATAGCTACCACAAATAACCTTTGATAAACTTTTAATTCTAAACTTAGGAATAACTTCCAAGCTTGTTATCCTCTTGTTTTTTTAACTCCCTCTTTCGATCATTCCATTTAAACTTAAGGTCTCCAAATAAGCCTGTTAAGGATAGCAGACTAGTTCCCATATGGTCTTGAACGAACCTGGTTTAAAAAAAAAAAAAAAACCCTCAGTCTCGATTTTTCATTTGATTATCTTTTCATTTGGCAGTTTTCAGTGAGAACAGTATCCTAACAAATATATTTTGAGGATGTCAGACTCTTTAAGCAAACACACCTTAGAAGCCTCTTAACCCTTGTTGTTGGCAGGTCTAGTCAATACATTTGTCTTAAACCTAGTTGAGAAAAGTAGAGAAAGGGCTGGAGATTTTAGAGTAAGGCAGGCAAGAAGTACACATTATAAAGAGTTTTAAACAGTTGCTTTAGTGATGCTTTGATAGTGTCTATCTGCCTTTTCTGGTTTATCCAAAAAGAAGTATCTACTGGTTAAAATTAAAAATGACTTCTAAATTTTTTTATTCATTATATAACACAATGAGTCATAGTTCCTATACTATAGAATTCTGTTATGTGTTTGTCTTATTTGATGATCATTGATATTTGATTGCTATTCCAGGAGACATTGGAAATGGTTTTCTTACTATACTAATAATTCTGTAGTCTTTCTTAAGGAACTTATTAAAGCCTCACAATTGTAAGTGTATCCAAAGAAAAATAGCTATTAAGCCGTGATTGTGTCCTAGAAACTTTAGATACAATTTCAATTCTTTAACCATTCTGAAAAGCTAAATATTACTGTCATCACTAAACAGATAAAGAGAGCGATATAGAGAAGACAGAGTTTACTGTTTAATGTGAACAATATGGCAAGTATGTGTTTCCCAAAAGTACAGGTTGGTGGTGAGAGATACAGTAGTACTGTGTTGAAGAGGTAAGAAGCTACTTTACCAAAAGAGTAGTTCTCTAAGAAACTACTCAGTTTGAATCATACATACTGGGAGCTTTCCCAGATCAGCCAGCCCATCATTTAAGATTTTGTAAGATTCTTAGGAAATGTGCCCCTAGAGAGTGGTGGAAATTAATGATAATTATAGTGAATAGGAGTTTATCCTTTAAAGGAGCATTGTACTAATGCAAGAAAATAGAGTGCTGCCATCCAAAGCTTCTCTCATAGCTAGGCCCAGTGGCTCAGTGACATTACAGAATGGCAGCACTCTGGGAGTTGAGGTGGAAGAATCCCAAGTTTGAGCTCAGCCTAAGCACCTTAGAAACCTAGTAACAGGAAACCTTGTCTCATGATCAGAAATGGGCTGAGGATGTAGCTCGCTGTGAAGGCCCTAGGTTCAGTCCTGTCCTGCTCTGCGTCCTCAAACACTCCTCCACCCACCCACTCCTGTACTCCCTTGCAGGTACTAGTCCAAAGAAACCACATAAGTAAATGGATTCTGAAGGTGGAAATGTGTAAAGTCCAACCCAGGAAAGGAAAGAACTGCTCATTGTTTGTTATCAAACCCTTCCCACTTAGCAAATCCTAAGAAAGGTATAGCTTAACATTTTACGTGAATACTACTATGTTTGAGGACAGCTTTGTTAAACTGCCAAACCAGTAGATGTTTATATAAAAATCCAATATGAAGTTGTGCTGATAGGCCTGTGAACTACTCACACATAATCACACACACACACACATTTTGATGCTAGTATTTAATTTTCTTATGACCTTTCTTTGATCCTGAATCAGTTAGTCTGCTAGATTTTATCTAGTTTTTAATTTCTTCCAAAGTGTATTTGAAACAAGCTTATGGTTTTCCTCTTATTTTTTTTTAAATTAAAGCAGTTGCACAGTATTAAATTCTCTCCCCAAATTTTGGAAACATAGTGCTTTCACTGTATATTCTCAACCTCATTTCCATTTGATTCTTGGGTCTCACAGGAATCCTTCAACTGCTTTCTACCAAGCGTTCCATATGAACACGTTTCAGGAATCAAAGAGCCTCTGGGATAGGTATGAATGCTTACGTGAAATGCATACATATAGAAGTGTATGCATGAATTGCTTTGCATAAAGCTGATCTTTGTTATTTTAAGGGGAAAGATCACATGGTGCTAGCATGGGACAAAGCAGCAAAATAAACCAAAAGGGCAGTCTCTATTTTATGTAGACTATAAACATGCTCTTCTTTTTATTGTATTTTTGTGCACTTAAATTTGAAGATTTGTCCATTTTTGAAGATTTACATACTCTATTGAATTTTATATGAAATAACCATTTACCTAGTGTACTTTAATGTACAAATACATTCTATAAAATAAACTTAATTTTTATGCTGTTTTATGGCATTTCTGTAAAAGGTGCAGTAATATGAACAAAACATTTTACATTTAAAAAATTGGAGGACGGACAGGGTATCAAAGTAATCATTTACGTTTTCTGAGAAATTTTAACATCAGATTTGTTTGCTAGAATTTAGCAGATCTGCATTACTGATCTGTAAGCCCCTAAAATAGTTCACTTTCTCACAAAAATACTACATTTTTTAAACTTCTAAAACATAAAGCCTTGGAATTTATTTTTGGCATAAGATACTTTGGTTTATCTTTCTGCTTACCACACATTTTAAGTAGTGTATGTTCTGTTCAGTTATTTTGCTAAATATTTATTAGCACTATCATTCTGGGTGTAATTAATAGAAGTTGAGCACAAACAATGTTTTCAAAATCCACACAAAGCTTGTTAGATTCTTTTAACCTTGCCTGGCAAAGCATTTGTGTCTTCTGGCATTGTTTTGGGTAACATTAATGGACTCAACTCCATCTCTTCCATTAGAAAAGAGTATTGCATGTATGTGTCACATTAAGATATGGTCTCCATTGCCTAAGAATAGTAAAAACCTTTTCTTAATTCTTTGGCTTGATTTGCTTGTGTGTCATTCAAAAGATATTTCCTGATAAAGTATCTTCTCATTTAACCAAAAACATGTTTGAATTATCATTTCTAGAACAGGAAACTTAAAATTTGTAATACCAGGCTGATAAAAATCAAGTTTTAAATAGTCTTGTTATACAGCAGTATATGTTAATACATAAATGTAGATTATGGCATGAAAAAAGCAAGAGGTTTAATCATTCACATAGGTTAAGAAGTAGAGCCAATTATGAGGGCCCCAGCGGGTATGCCTTAACTTTTTCTGAAGGAAAAATAATGTCATTATAGGAGTGTAGTTAAGGGTAGTTTTCAAATGTATATTGTTTCAATTATTGACTTTAATGAGCTGCCATATGGATAGGAATGATAAATTTTCATCAAAATCGTATAGAAAGCCTTCAGCTTTATTTTTCATTATTTGTATCTAATTTTAAAAATGTTCTCTTGTTTCATTATAAAACAATCATAGATGTTAGTCATCATTTGTTGTTGTAGCTAAATACTCCTTACCTGTTTTTTTTTTTTTTTTTTTATATTTGATACCAGAGACTTTTAAGGTATCAGAAATGAGACAAGTTGCTTCATCTGTAGTTTCTGATGAGTTAAAAATATTTTCTCTTCTTGGAGCAGTGGTCCAGAAAAGAAGTTAATGGACACTTTCTATAGTGCGTTAATGTCAGAATATAATCAGAACTTATACTCTAGATCAACCATTCTTCACTGAAAGTTAGCCTGTCAGTATCAGAGTGACAAGCCCAACCCAGCGGAAACTAAGGGCTTACTTTCTTTAACTTTTTAACTAGCTTATTAAGTTTTCAGTCGAGAGAAGCAGTAGTGCTAACTTCTGTAACTTTATTTGGCAAATACATACTGATAGGTATATCATCTCAGAAGGTACGGTGGTATTGTTTACTCATTGCAAACGGATTGAAGATTTGTGAGTGTTGAACTTTAAAAAATAGTAACTGTAACTTCTGACCTGTGCTTTGGCTGTCACCAGATTACCTTGTTCCTGTATATTTAGGATTCTTTAATTTTGATATTAATTGCCTACTGGGGAGATTGTGCTGTTACAGCTATTCCAGAGGTTAGTGGGCCATACGTCCTTATATTATCTATTTAATTTGAAACATAAATTTCCTGTTAGTGTTGCCACGTGAGATGTTCAGTTTCCTACTAGTGAAATACTAAAATTCAGTAGAAGCAGCTTTTAAATTCCTGCTCATTTTATTAAACATGGCCTAGATTTCGGAAGATTCATTTTTCCATAGTTGGTAGATTAGAGCTCCTCAACCCCCCTGGACTCTTTCAACTTAGCAGATTATCTTTTTAATCAAAATAGGAGTAACTAATGTACTCTTCCCACATTGACTTAAAGCTCCCTAATGGCCTGCTTTCTCTATTGAAATTAGAAGTAGTAAATAGAGACTGCCTCCCCTATATTTAGGTATTTTCTTTTGGATATATATACTGCAATTGCTTTCCTTGTCTTTTTTTTTTTTTTTTTTGAGACAGGATCTTACTCTGTAGTCCAAGCTGGTACCCTGGGCTGCCTCGACCACATGGCAGGCATGCAGCGCCACGCCTGGTTTATGTGTTGCTAAAGAATCTAACCAGGGCCTTGCATTTGCTAAGCAAGCACCTTAAACTACTGAGCTATGCCCTCCAGACTGTCAGTTATTATACTGAAAATGAAGCTACTCATAAACCTTCATTTTTATCTTCATGTAGGTGCCATCATCATTTCTGTCTTCCCTGTTTGTAAGCTGCAGAGTCCTTGGGGAATCACTGTGATCATATTCAAATACAGTTGATACTGATAGCTCAAAAATAATCTAGTCTTTCTTAGGAAGCTCTTTATTAAAATGAATAATATAGTTTGTATAATTAGCTTTCTAGGAGATTATCTTATTATGAAGTCAATTTTTAGTGGTGTCCTACCATACTAACATTTCTGAGTAGTAACATAAAAATGTGACTTCTTATTTTTTAGAATATAACTTTCAAAAGTTGATTCTTGGGTTTAGTAAATATATACAATTAGTTTAGAAACCTACCTGATAGTGAGGACCAGATTTTTCATTGGGAAGCTTTTTTGGTTATTTGTAAAAGATTAGGGAAAGAACTTACGGCAAACAGTTTTCATCTTCTTATAGATATGAGGTCATAAGATAAGAGTACTCCTAGAAGGAGGAAACTTTAGGCTAAAGGAAGAAGCCAGGTAGCTTTTGAAAATTTAACCTTACTTATTTTTGCCTTCATAAAGAAATTGAATAAATGTAATTAGCAAGTGAGAATAACAGTTGCCTGTAGCACTATCCCCTTGGGTCTGCTGTCTTTCCTTAAGGTAACACCAGTATTTAAAGAGAAATTAATAAGGAAATAAGGTAAACGTCATGGGTTATCAAAATGAATGTAAGTTTCTGATAAGTCTTCTACTAAATATTTGGTGATTCCTGCTAAAATTACTTACATCTAGTTTAAAAATTACTAAGTAAAAATATGTTCTTAAATAGCCTCGAATCTTTTAGGTGGTAAACTTAGTTATTTTCTGTCACTTATCTTTAGAGATATGAAACTGCAGTTTTGAAGTTCCAAGTCAGTTAGAACTAAGCTGCTTGTACTCTGGGTACTGTATGGGATGATAATTTTGTTTTGCTCCTAAGAAGCATTCGTCCATCATTAACTGAATGGTGTCCCAAATGATGACATATTTCACAACTTGGCAAAGCTAATTTTTGAATGTTCAGTAGTAAAACTCCTTAAAAAATACAACTTGTACTAGAAAAGTATATCATTCGTAAATGTGTTGTCAAACTAAAAGCTCCTGTGTAACCAGCACTAAGATCAAAATATGGTGTATTATAAACCTTCATGACTTCTTCATGTTGCCTTGAAGACACTTTTTTCCCTATCCTAACTTCTGTGTTATAGTAGACTCTTGTACTACTGTTGTACTATATATTTTGTGTCTTTTTCTGTTTATTTTTATTTATTTTTTTTTTAGGGTGTAGGATAACAGGTCTTTAGGGGGGGAAAAAAAGGAAGGAAAAAAGCTCCCACTGTCTGGGAGACAGATCCCCACAGGGTTTTTCCTCTTTATTTTATTTTTATGTTTTGGAGTTTGAGGAATCAAGCCTAGGACCTACACACTGAACTACATCCCCAACGCTCTTTTATATTTGAAACATGGTCTCACTAACTTAAGTTACTCAGGCTGGGCTCAAACTTGTTATCCTCCTGTCCCAGCCTCACAGAGTGATAGGATTACAAGCCTGTTCCTATAACCCTGGCTGATCTCTTTCTACCCTATATTATATTTGAGATTCAACCCAGAGATTTTGCATAGTTTTAATCTGAGCCACATAAATTTCAGCAAACACTATGACGGGTTGGTACTTGTTGGAAATTTTTACTGGTTAAATGTTCTCTCTTAGTATGTATGTATAAGTACCTTGAGGATGTTGACCTGAACCATTTTATAGCCAACCCAAGTATCATCCCTAATCATTTGTATCTAGTACCTAAGTAATGTATTATCTGATTACATTTCATTCTATTTAAGAATATCTAGTAGAGGATAGTCCAAGAATTCAGTTGGGTTTTTATTGCCTCTTTAAAGCTATTTCTCTTTTCTTTCTTTCTCCTTCGCTCCATCTTTCCTGTCTCTGCTTTTTCTTCTGTCTTCTTTCCTATCCTCCTATTATTATTTTGAAATAATTTTAGAACTAAAGTTGAAAAAATAGTGCTGAGGGTTCCTGTATACTCTAAACCTGGCTTCCCCTAATGTACGTATATCTGAGGTATTAAGTCCAGTCTTAATTAGTGTGGTGATGTAACTTTTTTAGCACTTGTTACAGTTTCTGCCCTCACAGGACTCTTTATATCACATTGTGTGAGGGGGATGGACCAAGGCAATGGGAGCAGATAATTAGTGGTACTTTAAGGAACAGAAAGTCACTATGTGTATTCTCTTCCAAGCTTCTTTTTGAAGCCCAGAGTCAGATGAAGAATGAAGGACCTACTTATATAATACTCAGGTTATATCAAAGTGGCAAGTGGTAGCCATTATTAGATGTTAGCACTTACAAATTTAACATATTGAGAGGCATGTACAGAAATTAACAAAAGAACTTGTATGAAAATTGAAGTTAAAACTTGTATTTAAAAAGTCTAGATGTGTTAATTGACTACATTTTATAGTATTGATTAGCAACTGACAGGCCTACAAAAGAAAGAAGAAAACTATTGTAAATTTGGGAAATGTTGGTGAAACTAAGGTAAACCAAGCACTTTGACAGATCTGTTATATAACACGAGGGAGTTCTACATACAAAAAATAATTCAAACACCTAGACTCTACCTTATAGTGTTATTAACAAGCAGGCAGGAGCTTACCTACTGAAAGTAAATGGGCCTCCTAGTAAATAGTTTTATCCTCACAACAAGTAACAACATTGTCTTCCTGTCTATTGGAAATGTTGCCTTTGAGTGAGGTTTCTGTTTCGTTACTCTTAAAATTCCTATCTTAGCTGGGCTAGGTGGCAGATTGCTTATAATCCCAGCACTCTGGAGACTAAGGCAGCAGGATTGTGATAAATTGAAGGCCAGCCTGAGCTACATAGTGAGTTCAGGACCAACCTGGACTACAGAGCAAAACCCTGCCTCTGAATGAATGAATAAATAAATAAATAGGATACTCTGTTGAGTTTTATTTCCCTACCTAGTTCTAAAGGAGAAGAGGTAAGTACAAACACAATTAAGCTCCTTTCCTTCATTGTTGGCCCTGATTACCAGTAAACCTAAAAGAACTGTGTATTTGCTTAAGAAATGGAGCACTGACCAACTATTCTGCTTATTGGAAAAGAACCCACTGTCAGAGGCAGTAAGTACTGGTGGTTCTGAATAGGAAAACGGGTGGAACTTCTCTCAGAACAAAAGGAGTAACAGTAAGCTTATTTAGTAGTGACAATTATCATAGATGGCAATGGTAAATGAAAGCCCCACAAATAACTAGAATCAAGTGGCAGCATCTTAAAAACTGGTGAATTCATTATTACCTGGTGCCAAGCAGAGGTAAAGTAACTTGTAGAAAAAGAATGCCTCATTTTACAAATGGACTGACTTAAGAATTTAAGAAAGTTAATAACTTCGTTGAAAGTTGGATATCAGTCTAAGTCATAATCATAGGACAATAGGAAAAAACAAGACTCTGAAAAACTTAAAAGCCAAATTGCATAGCTATGATATTGATGCTCTCAGAACATAACTCAGATTCTTAACTGACATAAAAGTAAGAGAATTATGTATTATAAAAAGGAAATAACAACTGTACATAGAGTTGTAGTGGATGTAGATTGTTGGGATGTTAATAAAGATGTACACATAATGCTTTAAATCTGGTGTCTGCCGGAATTTCTTGATCTTTGTATGCAAAGATCTGCATCCTAGTATTAGCTGATCTTGGAAATGTTTTCTGAAATAACTTATTTTTGAATGTGTACAGACTTTTTTTTCTGCCATTATTCCCTAAATAATATACCATTTATGTTATGTTAGTGTCTTAGTTACTTTTTCCCTGCTGGGACAGAATACCCAACATGCACAGTTTAAGGGAGGAAAGATTTCTTTTAGCTCACAATTTCAGAAAGCCACAATTCATTCACAGGTGGGCAGCTGGAAAATGGTGGGATCATATGACAGGGCTGGGATCAGAGACAGAGGTCCTCATAGCATAGCAGAACAGGAAGCTAAGACTAGGAGGAAGGACAGAGGAATCTGCATATCTTCACCCAACCTCCCACCCCCGTATCCCCCAGTTCATGTCCCAAACATCTACCACTTCCAGCCAGGTCCCACCTCCCAAAAGTACACAGTATTCATAGGTACATGAGGGTTTCAGGGGACACTGCAGAACCAAACCACAACAAGTAGGTATTGTAAGTAATCTAAAGATGAGTTAAAGTGTACAGGAGAGTATGAATAGGTTTTCTGCAAATACTATGCCATTTTGTATGGGAAATTTGACTATTTGTGGGTTTTTGGTATTCATGGGATATCCTGTGAAACTAGCACCTTGCAGACACCAAAAAAAGACTGTAGTCTCTAGCAGTACATAGCTAGCTATCCCCGTCGTAAACACTTTACATTGCAGGGTAATTTTATTGTTGCCATTTTAAGTGTATGTATGTGTATGTTTTGTTTTTTTGTCTGTACTGTCTGGTCCTGAATTCACAACTGTGTAGCCCAGGCTGGCCTAGACCTCATAGCAATCCTCTTGCCATTTTAAGTGTGTGCATGTGTGTGTTTTGTTTTGTTTCTATTGAGGTTGGTCGTGGACTCAGCTATGTAGCCCAGGCTGGCGTAGACCTCATAGCAGTCCTCTTTTGGCTCAGCTTCCAGTGTGCTGGGATTATAGGCAGGCATCACTATTATTAATGTGATACTGGGGATCAAACCCAGATCTTTGCACTTCTAGGCAAGTACTCTAATCACTGAGCTAACACCCACAACCCCATTTTAAGTATTTTAGAGATCACCTTTCCCAACCTAATGACTAAAGACTTAAAATTTCCTTTTTGTATAATAGCTCAGAATGAAGCTTAGAGAGAAAAATATCTAATAAATTTGTTATTTGACCGAGCAAGTTTATTGACTTCTATAAATACTGGAAGAAACAAGATTAGTAAAACTAAGTATTTTTAATGAATTTGGCCTTACAATGGGAAGAGATAGGCAAATACATTATCATGTGATTGAAAGTAATAGCGGTCAGATAAAATTCAAGCACTTTATGACTCTCAGGGAAAATTACCTTCCTTTACTGCTTTCCTTCATCATTTTAATTGACATCTCAACCTGAGTCACCCTAGCCTACTCTGAGTGGCCACGTAATTATTTTAAGGGTGAAATTTGACACCAGTTTTGAAGGGTAATAGTTGGTTGGGTTCTCTTTATTTTTATTTTTTACCAAATAGATTTTAAGTAAGGCTTTAAATAGAAAACTTTATGCTAACCTTATTTTCTGCAGAATTTGGAAAACCTTAGCAAAGCTTTGTAAGAAAAAAACACTCACTGAACTTATTCAGACAAAAAAGTAAATCCAAGTATTACCTAAAACTGAACTAGGACAGTGAACATCTTTTACTTGTTGCTTTTTCATTCTAAGACTCAACAATTTAAAAATTTAGATTCATACCTCTTCAATATATTTAAACTTGCACGTGGTTTGGTGACCTTTTAGGGAGAGATACATATTAATGTATAATTATTTTAATTTTAAGATTTGGAGTGATAGAAAGTTACAACATGAGAAGCATCACTGTCTTTGTGGTATAGCTGACATTTTGTGGGTGCGTGCATGTGCATGGTCCTCTTAACATTCCAGGTTACTCAAATCGGAAAAATACTAGATTTTTGTCATTGATACAGAACTTACTAAAGTGCCACTGTTGTCAAAACCACCTTCTGCATTTAAGCTTTAGTTGACTGCTTCCAAAGTTTTCATACTTGATAATAAATTTGAACAAGTGGCAAGTCTAGCATGGTGGCACATGCTTGTAATTCCATTGCTTTGAGAATCTGAGGCAGGAGGACTGCAAGTTCAAGCCCAGCCAGGCAACTTGGTAACTTAGCAAGACCTTCTCAAAAAAATACAAAAAAAGGCTGAGAATGTAGCTCAGTACGAAGCCTCAATGTTCTGTCCCCCAGGTATCATGGAAAAAAGAAACTAAGTAGATAATTTTTAATGTGTACCGATTGCTATGCATGTCCAGAAATGGAATTTTTTTCAGACAGTTAATCTTACAGAAGTGAAGATCATGGCCTAAAAAATTTGGCAAGTGCTATTTTATTTCCGTTCTTTATTTTTTTATTATTTATTTAATTTTTTTTTTTTGGGGGGGGGGTCTTGCTCTGGGGCCCAGGCTGGTCCTGAACTTTTGGACTCAAGACAATCCTCTTGTCTCAGCCTCCTGAGTGCTGGGATTACAGGCATGTGCCACCATGCCCAGTTTATGTGGTGCTGGGGAATCTAACTCAGGTACTTAGCGTTTGACTTAGCGCTTGCTAGGCAACCCCTTAACCACTGAGCTGTTCCTCCAGCCCTTTGTTTCTTGTTTTTTTAATACTGTGATATCTGTGCTAGAAATAGTGTTGTCATCAGTATAAGTAAATGTGCAAGTAATGTAGCTGCCACTGTCTACACTATTCACAGTTAATTGAAGCCACAGACAAAGGAGTATTTTTTTCTGACTTACTCAGTATCCACGTGAATAGTACCCACAGTAAGTATTTTCTACCAAAAGTGTTCACAGTATTTATAACTTGTCCCAGAAGTCAAAACATCTTTTCCCTAATTTGAGTAGCCTAGGATATTAGGAAGACCATGCACGTGCACGCAAACACAAAGTGTCAGCTACTCTTGAAAGTCAGTCATGTTTCTCATGTAACTCCTAATAAAGAAGTTGTATTCTCCTGGTCCTACATGTTATTGTATGAGGGAAGAATTGCAGTATGAAGTTAATCTTATTCTTATTCTCAGTGTTTGTTAGCCCTTGGTTTTCAGAATTTTTCTATTTACTTAGAGCAGCTGCTTTAGTCTCCGTATAATTTATAGTCTTATAGTCCAAAAAATAATTGTATATGTATTTTTAGAATGGCGGTAACACTGTATTTCAAAAAATAAAATACTACATCTAAATACATAACGTGTGGTAGCAGTTTAAATTTTTTAAGTGCTGTTTATTAATAAGGAGCCAGCGATAGGAGCTTTCTGTTCAAGTATGCAGGTCCTTGTTGCATGTACTTGAGAAATACATAACTGACCTTTTATTTTCTTATCACCTTCAATTTTAGGTTCTTTTTATTTTCATTCATAGTTCCTATAAGTTGTTTCTACTTTGTTTTTTGAAAGAGTGAGCAGGTTAAATTGGGTGATAAACACAGTCTGCTAAAAATGCCAGGAACATAGAGCTTTCTTCCAGAGCTGTATTAATCACATTCTTTAAACTATGTATTTTGTGTTTCTTCCACCAATAGATAGATTTGACAGAATGTGTAATATACTTTTAAAAGTATGATACACTTTTCAAAGAAATAGATAGGGCTGGGCATATAACTCAGTTGGTACAGTGCTTGCTTTGGCTGTAGTAGGCCCTTGATTGAATTCCCAACCTTAAAAAAGTGTATTTTTAATATAACTAATATAAAATAATTCTCATATTAAAAATAAACCATAATTATTACAGTTTCTCAGAACAATGTACTGAACATTTTTGTATACCCACTGACTAGTGATTTTGTTCTAATACAGATTTTCTATCAAGTGAGCTAATTAATAATATAAGCCTAATTCTTGCTGAACTGTAAGAACTGTTCTTAGTAACACCTTCTCAGTTAAATGGGATTCTCTTCTCATAAAATGAAAATGAACGATAAATACTGTAAGACATGTTCCAAATTAGTGATAGCAATATATTGCCAGAGATTCAAGATAATGATTTTTATGTTAGTACAGCTAAGTATTCATTTTAGGATGAATATAAATTTTAAAGGATATCTGATTAATCTTAATTTATCTATAATCGCTTTACCCAGTTTCATTTTCATTTCAGATTTTTAGTAAGGATTTTTTATATTTTGGAATGTAGTGATTGAAACTCATCAGATATGATGTATATACTTGATAATATTTAATTTTAAAAATCCATGCTCAGGAAAATTTTGAAATAGAAGTTTTGTATCTTTTAAGATGAACACAGCTCTTAAGTCCTGGACCTACCATACAGTTGCAATACCTGAATTTGCTTTATGTGGCTGGCCTAATTTTCTTGCTGAAAAGCTCTAAGGCATGTCCCATAACAATACATGTTTGTGTGTAGGTCCTGAAAGGTCAAGCAGTCTTTCATTTAACCAAGTTCATAAAAGCCTTACAAACAAGCTAATTACCAGCAGCTTGATAAAATTATTTCAGAAAACATTTACTTTGCCAAATATGACTGCATATTGTGTCTTCTGATGGAATTTGTCTCACAAAAAAAGTAAATCATCAAAAGCAAACTTTAAAGAAAATTGTAGTATTTTGTTAGGAGGTAAGTTGCATAAAAGCTTTATAAAAACATTTGTCAGTGAAATAACCACAGCTTTAAACTGTTGCCTGTCCTCATAGATATGGATTTTTGCCTTCACCAGGTAATTTTGTTATAAGACTTTGTTTTGAAATCAGACAAAATAAACTTGTGTGGTTTTATTGAAGTCAAATGTGTTGTGAGATTACATTTGGAAAAGATTGCATTTGTAAATGACTGTGTTAATACCGAAGTTCCATTGAAAGTTAAAATCTGTAACACTACAGTCCAACCCATACATTTGAGTTAAATAAATCTTGAGATAGTTGCAGAGTTTCCCATACAATGCTTTGATTTGTTTTTTTCATAGCTTTGTATAGATTGGTCTCTTTAATAAAGGCCTCTTTCTTTCTCCTCATCCCTTGTCCCAGTATAGCATTTTCTTTAGGGAATTATGTAAAACTGCCCACAAACATAGGTTGCCTTTTCTGTGGATTACTGGCAACTAAAAGTGTATATGTGCATATCTGTCAGAAAATATTATCAATAATGTTACTTTCCAGGGATTAAAGTAGATGCCAGTTGAAATTTTTCTTGTAAAAAAGTAATATATTTAAGGTGATATTCTTTTGCCATTATGTAATCTTCTCACCCATCTCCCCACATTCTAGAGGGTCCTTGCTCAGATAAGCAGTAGGACTACTGCTGAATAGGTCTACTATGTAAATGAAGCACATTAAAAAATTATTCTTATCACCATGTTATCTGTTTTAATAATTGGCTGTTGTATAGATAGACTGAAATTTAGTAATAAAAATTAAATGCTGTCACAAGCATTTAAATGATCCAGATGGATTGTTATGAATCCAGCTCCCTGTGCTGTAAGTCTGCAAACTCACAAGTGCATTTGGACCAAATTGTAGAAATCAAATGCCAATCTATAGGGCTGAAAAACTGTTACCAGGTTATGTGGTATTGAATCATAATTTCTGGATTATGATCTTAAACCTTAAATTGATTTCATTTCTACATGACTCTCACCAACAAGTATTCCTGGTGGCCTGAAAGTTCATGTTGAAATTTAAAGTTTGAAGTATCCAAATCAAATATGAAATTACATTTAAAAGATAAGTACAAAATATCAGTTGTGTAATCATGGTAAAACATAAAAGTTTTGCTATAAGAGATTTTTAAAGGCTATTTGATTAAAACATTTATTTACTTAAACTCTTTGCTAGAATTTTTTTTAGAATTCAGCATCGGAGGAGGAATGTGACATAATAATGATCGAAAGCCGAAAAGTTTAAAAGTTGTGGTGCCCTCACATGGTTGGAGGGTTATTCTAGCTTCTAAGGACTGAATGTTGTCCACAAGAGTGTCTCATCAGGTCATAAATTGGTAAGACATAATGGATTAGATTTTATGTATTATACCTGATGTTATTGTATTGACATGACTATTTTTGAACCAAATGAGCACATTGTTTAACTAAGAGTATAGTATTAATTATAAGTTAAAACTTGAAGTTTCAAATACTTGGAGTATGTAATCTTTTCAAAGCTTCATTAGGCTCAAAGCCATATCTTTCAGAGATGTTTAATACATCCATTTAAAAAACAAAAAAGAAAGTGAAATCCTGTGTTATAGTACAATTATTTAAATATGCTATTGAATCTGCTATGGACACTGTCAGCATAGCGAAAAGACCCAAATATTTTCTAATTACTCCAGGAGATATTTGAGAAAAAAATTCTTTTTAAAAATACCCATTTTCTTCATAAAATGTAGCTTAAGTTAATTGTATTGTTTTGAGGGATTTTACTTTCTTGATAAAAGACATTCTTTCTTGTGTTTCTAAAATAAGGCAAATGTTTTTCTCATCTTTTATATTGAGAACTACTGAAATGCCAGTATCCCATGAAAATATTTTAGAAATAAATGTACATTTATACATTTTTGTGTGCCCTGAAAACTGATTCCATTCAGAATTGTCCTCATTCAGAAAAAATAAATTGTTTTACTTACCTTATTTTGCTTTGTCTTAACACAGCTATTTTTTGATGGTAGAACAGTCTCGTAGAATAATAGATTTTTGCAAGAAGATAAGGAGTCTGGGTTAAATTATATGTCAAAAGTCATAGAGTTAGGAAATTAATATTCTTATTAAAATGTTGCATACATATCCTGTAAGTCTATCAGGAGTTACTTGACGTTATTTATTTTCCCCAACAAGTCAAAAGGTTTGAAATAATACCAGCTAAACAGTCTAGTGTATCAGTTTCCAACTTTAACCTTAAGTAGAGATTTTTTTATTCTCTCCCTTAATACACATTCTTATCCATTCTGTCGAATAATATTTTAAAATTTTCTGATGTGGTATTGTATAACTTCATGTTCATCATACTCTATATGCTTAAATTTCTTAAACCAGAAATTGCTATCAGTGATAGTCTGGGAGGAATAAACTAGTAACAGTTGTTTCTTATTCTGTGTTCATTTCTGTTCTCTTCATTTTCTGCAGTGTATCTACATGACATTGATAATCAGAAAAAGAATTTCTAATTAGTGCAGTGTAGAATGTTCATATTTAATAGTCAAGGATTATGAACCTTGTCAAATTGGGGGTAAATATTTTCATATGTTCATTTCCATGAAAGGTTCAGAGCATTTGTCACATTTTCAAAACATTTAGTATTGCTAGTGAATGTGTTGTGGCTAAAAGGACAAACCTTGTTAAGCACCCAAATATGTAAGCTATGAGAAAGGGTTTTTGAAAGTCCATTGATCCCGTTGATCCTTTCTGATACTTACCTAAGACTAGCTTATGATACAGGACAAGTCAGAACTTACATACTTTTAGTTTAGGAATTTGATACTGTCCATCTCTGTACTCAATATTATATTTATCCACAGAGCAATTGTGTTTTTTGCTACTGAGTGGTTACTGCTTATTGGGCATTATGCTAAAATTTTGGGACATTATTTAATTTTTAGCAGTTATAATATTATAAACTACCATTATCCTCAGTTTACAAAAAAGGAAGTTGAAAGATTAGAGGTACTAGGTAATTTGGTCAAGTTACATGTCCATTGAGTGCTTCAAGTTTATATAGCTTTCTGACTGGAACATGGGCTCTAAATCTAGTATGCAGAGTAATCCCAGAAAACTTGAAAGATAGACTAAGTAAGCATTTCTTGTATTTGCAAATAAATTCTGTTCAAATTTAGTGTTCATAGCAAGTAATTGGTTTTCTATTTGCTTAAGAAATGTCTTAGTACTTACTAGAATAGTGTTAAATGTTATTATTAAGGAATTAATCCTTTAGCATTTATAGGTACAAACACTAGGATGTATTTTAAAAGGCCTCTGTAACAACAAATGTTTCTTGGGATGGGGGAAATATATGTAAAACTCCATACTAAATGCTTCATAAGTTTTGAATAATTTCTATTGAGAAACCTACTTTTAAGGTATTTAGTAGGCATATTTTTGAGAGGATACATAATTTTTTGTGCATATTCTTTGGTTTGTTTAATTTTACTCTCAGATGAGCTTCGAACCTTATAGTCCTTTCCTGATCTTTTTAAGTATTTATAATCAAGTTTCTGTGTGTCTAAATAAGGCTTGATGTTAATTAAATCCACAGTAATAATACTGCTTAAAACAAGTCGTAGTTAAAACTTGAGTATATTCACTGTTCAATAAGTTAATATGCTTTGCAGGTGAGGTCCAGTATAAACTATTTCCTTAGTGCCATGGTTAAAAATGTGCACCTTTTCATAGATCAACCAAACATGGAAATAGTGTTTTGAGCCTCTTTTTGTAATGCATTTATACTCCAGGTTTTTTTTTTAGTAGTAATACTGTCTTTACAAAAATAAAAATTTAAAAATTGGACAAGAGAATGAAAGCAGTGACATTGTAATCAAATTTTAACATCGTTATTATACTAGTGTTTACATATTCCCTTCTAGACTTTGAATGCATATATATATATGTATTTTATATGTATGTATTATGTATGTATGTGTTAATACTGCAGTTGTGGAGGCTAACTTTTCAGTAGTTTTTAAACTAAGAAGTAAACTAAAACTAATTAATACTGATATGTGATAGATTTTGAACTTTGGGCTCATGTTTAGTCTTCTGTGTCACTGTTTCTTCCCAAACCCCTTGGCAGGATTCCTTTCAAATATCATTGGAGTCCTAAGTATGCTGTTCATACTGTGCTCACATATTCTTCATTATACTAAGATATTTTTTATATATCATCTTTATGCTAAAGGAAGCTATCTTTATGCTCTAGGTGCTCAAACCTACCACCTTCAGTCTAGAACAATTCTTTTATTCAAATTTCTCACTGTTAATCATGAAATACTGCGTGTACCTGCTGTTGGCCACTATCCCTTCTTGTATAGAAATGCAACAGCCTTCCAGTTGGTTTTTAAAGTATTCTAGTGTGACTGACAGTACCTACGCTTTACTTGGAACTGTTGTTTTGTTTTTGCCATGTCTTCTTTTCTTGTCCACCCAGCTGCGGCACTTCCAGTTACTAAACATTTTTTTTCCCTGACCCTAGATACTGTTTGTCATCCCCTGACACACACATCCCATAAACACCCTCTAAACTCCTGCCCTATCATAGCATTTACCATACCCATAACAATATGTTTCCTACAGTGAACTATATTAAATTCTGGGGTTATATTAAACCTTTTATCCCCAGCACCTAATAAATGCTTTAGAACATTAAAATCCCTCTGGAATGTAGCATCACAATATTTGGTATATGTAAGAAAGTCAGACTTATATAAAACTAGAGACAATAATCAAATATGGACACCATGCCACCTAACACTGCCCAGCTAGTGTTCCTTGTTTATTTCATGATATTTTGGTTTGGGCCACTATACTAATAAAAAGTGTATATGTAGCATATTAAATGTTTCCCATATTCCTTACATTACTGCGTTATTTCACCGTATTCCAGTCTGTGGTCCTTGGAGAGGCTAAATGGCTTATCTGAAGTCACATCTTAAAAGAGATGGAGTTGGAATGTAAAATGGTGCATGACTCTAGATCCCAAGCCTTTTTGTCATTCCCACGTCTCGGTGCTTATCTTCTGATTCTAGCATTATAATTTGATTTGGAAGGAAATTTAGGAGTTACTAATTCAAACCACTATCCACATTAGAATCATGTCCAACTTCCAACTTCTGTCATCTAGTATTTGAATACCTCCATTGATTTTTACTTTGGAATCCTGGTCATTTCCTTTTTCTATTTCTATTTTATGTTTAAACTTTCTGAATCCTTCTAGTACAACCGAATCTTAAGATACAAAGCAGAAAAAGTATGTAAAGGAATATTACTACAAATTCTTGAAATATTGAACTGGGTGCATTCTTTAGTCATCAGTTCATAGACATGTGAATCATCAGTGTTAGTACAAATCCAGTTCTGAAATTCTCTTTCAAAAACATAAAGGCATTGCTTAGTGTCTTGGAGATCATGAAGATATCTTCCCCACTCCTTAATTTGTATTGATTCTGTCAATGATACAGCGACTTAATGGAATGCCTTCATTTGTGCTCTGATTCACAGTACAAAAAGTGAAGTACACCTGAATTTCATGAGACTCCTAGTCTAGCTAACTGAAAACTGCTTGTTCATAAGGAGTGCGTCAAAGCTTCTGTCTGACCTGATCAAACCTGCAAGCCTTTGGTTTCTTTCACCTCTTCCTTTTAGATTCAGTTCTGATTAAATGACAAGACTATTCAACTTAGAGAACTTATAGACAGGTATTCATGACTAGGATTATAAAATTAAGGTTTGTACTAGATTTATAAATGATTTTGAGAATTTTTTAAAAAGGGCCTTTGTCAAGGTTTTTATCTAAAACATCATTGAATTTTTAAAGCCCACTTTATTTTCCATGAAGTCTTCTGTCATCACCAGTTATTAGTATATTGAGCTAAGTTTCACTGACATAATTTTCTATTTGCTTGAGCTGCCTGCATCCTATAAAAACTACTACACTTTCTTGTCAGTAAAACTAGATGTAAGGAACATCAAAAGGGGAGCTATTTTTATCAGGGAGAAAAAGTTTTTTCTTGCAGTATATACATTCTTACTGTATTTCAGGTTACATTTCTGTTGGTTTCTAATAGTTTAAATAGCTAGTTAAATTCTTAGATCATTGTCCTGGCATAAGAACAGATAAAATCAGTGTATGCTTATCTTATAATTAGGCTAAAAGGTATATCTCAGTAAGATATCACCTGTCATGTGTGAAGCCATGGATTCAAACCCTAGCTTATATGCAGAGTGATATGGTGAGTAGGCCTTTCTAATTAAAAATTCCTGCCTTTAAGATTTAATTCAAGAGATAAAATTTGATAAAGACAGCAAAAACAAAATTATCAAAGAATTAGAGAAGGCAATACTGTTGGCAAGAAGGGAAGAGGGCAGAGAAAGCGTGAGACCGCCTCAGACTGCAGTCTTACCTCTGTTCTCTGAATTAACTTAACAGATTTCAGGTGATGATGTGTAAATCTACAATTCGTCACAATCGATTTTGCACAAATTGGTATGTAGAAACTAATTGTAAAATTCTGTCACTCACCGTATCTAAACTACATAATTTTTATTGCTTAGAAGAATTCAAGAATGTGCATCTAGATTGGAATAAGAAAAGTTGTTAGGTGTTAAAAACTTGTCACCACAGTGCACCTATTTGAGTACAGTTCTGCTCCAATGAGAAAGAACTCTTAGGTTTGTATAGTAATGTTATTTTGTACTTTTTGTTACTATATACTAGAATTCCTTTTGAATTAGGTAATTCTGAGGCAGTAATTCACGAGGATAGTAAGTACTTTAAAAGCAAAGCAAAATGTATCCCTTGGTTTGCTTCTAATATTGGTTGTTGAGATTTCATATAACTGTAATGGAAGGCCTAGGACATTTTTAGTTAAGACTTTTTTTTGGAAATTCCTATATTGAATTAAGTTCAGTGACCTTTGGAAATTTTCCCATAATAAGTTGATAGTTTATTCTAAATAATGAAGCTTTGAGAAACTTACGGTCAGTACGAGTTTTGTTAATGTTCTGTTAGGAAAGCCTTGTTTAATAAGCCTTATTGAATAACTTTTATTAGCTTACATTTTGTGGCTGCATTAAATCCAACATCTGGCAAATTGAATACAAAGAAATCAAGTAAATTTATTGATGGTATAGGTAGAATTGTTTAATTCTTTTAGGTGAGACACAACAAGAGAACCTGTGTTATGTTAATCATGGTTGATTTTTATTTATATCTCACTGCCTCAGGAGCTTAGTTCTTATTTAATTTGCTATTAAGCTACAACAAGAGAGTAGACCTATTTAAGATACAACAAGAGAGTAGAGTTCAAGTGAACCAAATACTAAGTGGGATGCAAGTATTTAATATTATAAACAGCTTTACACAGTCTTTATAGCAATCCTTTTAAGGTACAACGTGACTCCATTTTACAGATGAGGCTAGTTTCACTATGTTAATTTCCAAGAATCACACCACTGATAAGTGGATAAAATTCAGCTTTTTAGAGTCCTGAGAGGTAAGCTGTTTCACTTCCCAGAACACCTGACACCAGCTTGTTGTAGAGAGAAAAAGGAATTTAAGCCAAGTGGTAGTAAACTGACAAATTTGACATCTTTACTCTCAAGGCGTGTATTTACAATGCTGTTTTCATATTTGTTGAAAAACATTTCTTTTTCTTTTTTGAGAGAGGATCTCCCTCTGTAGTCAAAACTGGTCCTGAACTCACTATGTCATAGCACAGACTGGTATAGAATTCACAGCAGTCTTCCTATCTCAGCCTTACAAGTACCAGGATTACAGGTGGGCACCACCATGCCCAGCTATTATGTGGTACTGGGGGAGGGGCAAGTGCTCTAGTCATTGAGATATATACCCCCGGCCCCAAAACTGTTTCTTTTCTGAGAGGTAAGTCAAATAAATTTTAAATAATCTCAACTGCAAAACATTAGTTGATCTATTAAGAGTAAAATAAAAATTAACTATTTATGTCATTAGAATCTAGTCATTCAAGAGTGATGATCATCCTTAGTACTTGCTCTTTAGTCTAAATGAGATACAGTGAATGAACTGTCACCTTAAAATGAACTGATAGCTAAAGAAGACATAATGAAGCAACTATCACCTTAAAAGCCTCATGGTACTTTCTTCTTCTAGGTTTAACCATATTTTGAAACAAGTCCTTGACAACTTTCATTTTATTGTTATACCTGGACTTTGAGACAGTCTAGGAAAGGACACAGAGTAGCAAAGAAGAATTAATAGCCTAGAACAAAAGTTTTAGTTATGTAATCTTAATGGCTAACGTGATACAATTTTATGTAGTCATATATTTTGTCAAAAACTAGGCTTTTCTATAGAAAAATTTTAAGTAGCATCTCTGTACCTTTAAGAAATAGGCATAAATGAAAATACTACCTGTAAAATAACCAAAAGATTTCTGTATGCTCCTTACTGCTATTTGTCCTTTGCTATTCAAAGGGCTAGTCTTGCTTTCCCTCTTGTCAGGCTTCACTGTAAAATGAGATTGAAAGGAAACACAGATCTTAATGAAGTTTTACATTAAGTTTCCCTTGACATTGTTTTCTGTTATGTGTTTTGTCTAATTTTTCATGTAGTTAGCCTTGAAAATTTCCCATATACCGTAGGGGGTAAAAATGATGTCGTTTCCTCTTTATTAAGTAAAGGAATGTCACCCTTAACCTTTTAAGGGAGAGTTGGTCTCTACTCTTAAGTAAAATAGCCATTAATCATCAGCCTTTACTTGAGAGGCTTTTGATTCATTATGTCACCTTTTCCTAACCCAGAGGAAATTATTTGAACTAATTTGTTTTTCATACATTCATAAATTAAAATGTTTGTCGGATTTTTCTCTCCTTTTCTAAAATGTTGAGCCCTCAAGGAGAGAATCCTTTAAAATCAATATTGAAATGTTGCTGTGTTTGTTTTGTTTAAAAGTAAGGTTTCCTTTAATCTCTCAATTCAGATGTTGGCAGGAGCTGGTTAACCACCAGCCTCTATTCCAAAAGACAAAGGAATATTTTAGGATATCTGAACTGAATATATGGACTCACAGTCCATATTTTTCCTTTCCATTCTAACTACATTATTTAGGTTATTGCCGGGTGTTTTGAGGTAGAAATCAGTTGGCAAAATTTTAATTCCTCTCTAATTCCTCTCTGTTTTTCCCTAAGGTATGAGTATACATCTAAGTCTAGATAAATGTCAGTTGTATATTATTTCCCCCAGTCTTCAGGGAATAATTTAAAGCACTCAGCATTGTGGTGTCAGATTTTAAATTTGCATTTAAACTCCTTGAATATGTAGTGTTCACTCCTCAGTAATATCCTACCATCAGATTACCTAGTTGCTACTGTGTAAACAGTACAGTGAAATCACTTTCAAGATACCCAGTTCCAAATGTAAGAACTCCAACATAAAGAAAAATGCCATCTTGTCCTGCCCCTTTCTCACACTCTTACTTCAGTCTGACTCAGAGGAAGAAAATAATCTTTTCATCCCACTAAACCTTATCTAATGTTAGTCTAATAAGAAATAGCTAGCTAGTACATAAGGTAATTTATCCTATGTATTTGTCTTATAGCACTTAATTATTTAACGTGAAATAATAGGATGCTAATTAGCAAGTTTTGGTCACTCAAAATACTTGGATTGTAAACTTCACATTTGGTCAGTCTTCATTTTTTCCAAACTAAATTTCCATATCTTTCACTTTGAGTATTTTGATAGAATTTTATTTTAGCTAGTTTCAGAAATAAGTTTTTTATAGAAAAATCTACAGAAACTAATTAATCAGAATTTTACTGACAGTTCTTGGAATGATCTGAAAATACCGTATTTTAGAACTGTAAAGAGATATGGTTGACTGAATAAATAGTATTTATACTAGAAATTACAAAAATACACTGTATTCTTAGGTGGCTATAATTCACTGTAAATCAAAGACATGAATTTTGCAATCATGAATATCTCTTATGTTGATTGTAGTTTGGTCTGTTTTATATAGTATCATATCTTGCAGAAATTTGAAATAGTTCCTAGAGAGAATGGACCTGGCCCTTCTTTTCTTCTTTCTTTTCTTGGTTCCAGTCATTACTTTGTTCTCTTATTTGCAGTTATTTTTCATGCCAGCCATTTACTCATGTCTTGAGTTTACATTGTGCAGAGTTGTAGCTCTTTATGAGTCATTTTCACATAACGTCTTTTCCAGTGCTCTCCAAAATGTAATGAAACTAGTCTTGCTTCCATTTCTGTCCCCTATCTCTCCATCTTCCCCAACAGAAAAATCTTTTCAAACTTTCTCTATGTATACATAGAAGCAAATACAATATAGTATATTATCTCTTAATGTAAATGATACTGTCTTATGTAAGATACACTGCTCCCAGTCAATACATAGAAAAGCATCTTTTAGGTTTTTATAGGTGTGTGCTATTCATTCATATGGACAGCTATACCAGTCTGTTTAGCCAGTGCCCTGTTGATAAAAGCATTACTGTTTTAAACAGTCCTATAGTGAATAACCTTGTAAATATATTTCTTATGAATGTAAATATCTGCAGGGTAAACTCAGACATAGGGGTGCTGGTTCAAAAGTACATAAAGGGAATCTAGAGTGCTGCAAACCAGCACTCTAGGTAGGCCTCTCTCCTCCAAAGTATTAAAGAAATTGTTAAATGAGCTTTCTAAAATTCTCTCATTCAAACAGTATAGTGGACTTTGGGCAAAGGAGAGGTCTAAGGTAGGAAAGGGACTTTGTATTGATTGCATACATTGTTATGTGCGTGCCTTGAATTTATTTTTTACCGTATAAATTGTTTTTTTAAACTATTTTGAAGTAATTATAGATTTTCAAGAAATTGCATCAAAATGAAACAACTCAGTGCACTCTTCACCCAGTTTTCTCCACTAATAGCATATTGCAAGACTAACATCATATCAAAACAAGGAAGTAGGCATTGGTACAATCCACAGCATGTGTCTTTTTTTTTTTTTTTCTTCTTCTTTTCAAACTTTCTTTTCTGGCCAGGAATTTGACTTTAGATGAATGTAAAATACACAAGGGCAATGGTGAACAAGATTTTCATGTGGATGCTAACAATAATATTAATTGTTATATATTTAATTCAATTTAACAGTTTCTCAGTTAAAGTTTTCATCACACCGTTGTAAGGCTCCTACTTAAAAAATGCTAGCATACGAGTTTTGTAAATAGCCATTTTAAACCTGCTTGCTCTGGATGAGTAATAGCTTTTATGTTATTACTAATGAAAATCTCCTAAAGGTAATTTTGTAGGGTTTTCTAATCCTGAGATTAAAGATTACTTGTGGCATATTGAATTTATGATCAGTAATCAGAATACCTAAAATTTTTAGCACTTAGCTTAATTTAGTATTTATAACTACAGATGTTTACGTTTGGCCAGAAGTTAATTCTGTACGGCTCTCTCTAAAGAATTATTTGCTCTCAAGTTTAGCGGTTAGCTGTAAATACTTTTAGTCCCCTCTTAGAGAAAAAATGATTTTTTAAAAATTATATTTAATCTTCACAGGTTTGATTAACTGTAGTAGATTCATTAGATTTCCTCCTGCAATCAGCAGCTTATAATTTCTTGGTTTTTCTTTCTCAAAACCAAACAAAATACGCATTTCTTAGAAAACAGGCGAAATGTTGCCCAGGTTAGAGTTAATTGTTTTAATAGTAATGATGTTGTCATACTTCATATTTTGGGAGGTGGGAATGTGAAGGCTTTAGATGGTTCACTAGAATCAGTAAATGATTTTTGAGGACTGACTTCTCAGAAAGGTGGTGGCTTCCTTCTGTGTAGGAGTTGATGAAGACTTATTCTTAACCTGATTTGTACGAGGGAGCTTGAGCATGAAGAATAAAATATACCAACTGAAAAATTCTTACTGAAAACTTGATTGTGTAATTTGAGTTACTTTAGTGTGTTTATAATTGTGATTGTGACTGCAGTGGAAAGGATCTTCGAGTAAAAGCTATGTAATTTTTTATTTTTTAAAACATAATTTTAAGTTATCTTAAGTGTTCTAACAAGTTGAACATTTGTAGTTCTTAGCAAATAGGCAAACTACTGGCTGCCCAAAGATCACTGAGCAAGTGCTTTTTCTGAGAAGTTGCCTCCCTTATTCTAAGAGCTGATCTTCTGGGAATGTGCTAGATAAGATAAACGCCATGGTATAAACATAGTTTAATCTTTGGATCCATGCTTTGAGTTTCACAGTTCACATTTGGTACTTAGTTAAAGCACTCTGTATTATATATCTGAATTAGGATTTATTTTCCATCATTTTTTCAATCCACCATTAAGGAAGAAATGGTGTGTGTGTGTGTGTTTATATTAGATCCAGGTTTGGCTCTTGTCCTGACCTTATCTTTGAGCAAGTTATTTTATGGCCTTGGTTTTCTTCACTTGGAAAATGTGAAAACTGCTCAAGCTGTTGTAAGAACTCACAAAGATAACGTGTGCCTACCATAAAGTGGATAGATTGATTATTATTTTGCTCTACCTTGTTACTTTGTTAACTAGCATTTATACAGAGGTGAGGACAGAAAGGAAAGTAGTCAAAATATGTCCACTGGGATGGAGGAATAGCATAGCCATTAGAGCTGTAGTCTTGCAAGCACAAGGACCAAGTTTAGATTCTCTAGCACCACATAAACTGCAAATGTAACACTTGCCTATAATCCCAATCCTCCAGATGCTGAGGTGGGAGGATTGCCCTCTAGGCCAGCCATGGACTTCAGAGCAAGACTTTATCTAGAAAAAAAGAGAGAGAGAAAAGACATTTGCACGGCTTTTATTTTAAACAAGTAATTATGATATATCCTTCCACATTACTACAGATGAAAAAATTTCATATAAAGAAGTATTTAAAAATATGAAATCAAGTTAGATTACCCGTCTCAGATTTAAACTTGTAAAGTGGACATACTTCTCTGGCCTGTTTTTTCTTAGTCTGCAAGTGGTCTTTTGTGATAAGAATAAGGAGATGAGGGGAAAAAAGCAGTGGTAGGGAGTGACTTAGTTACTTTTTCATTACTGTGACTCAATACCCAACATACACAAATTTAGGGGAGGAAAAGTTTATTTTAGCTCAGAGTTTCAGAAGGTCACGGGGCAGCCGGCAACAGTCGAAGTACATGACAGAGGCAGAGGTGGAGGCAGCTTCTCACGACATCACACACAGGAAGGCAAGTTGAGACTAGTCCTGGTCCTAGTCCCCAAGGAAGGCAGGAAGCAGTTTATATATCCTTGCAAGTCTCAGCTCAGTGTTTAGCCTTTCCTGGCTGCAGGTATGGAAGGTGTGGCCACTACACACTGTTAATTCTAACTTACACGCCTTTAATCCTAACTTAACTGTAATCCACCATCCAGATTGGGCCCCAGTCCACCAACAGCACATGGCTCCACAGACAATCCATAACATTTAAATACATGAGACTTTTGGGGGACATTCCAGAGCCAAACCACAATAGGGAGCTAGTAGGAATGAATTAAAAAAGAATAAATACTACACTGTTTTACTGCAGCATTGACACTTTTGAGTATTACTTTTCTTGTGAACATGCTTGTAATTGGTTTTATTTTAAATGTTAGATTCAGGCTCATTTGGTTATTTTGGGACAGTTCCAGGAAAAATTATCATGTAGAAGGTAGTAGAGTAATTCTTACTGTCTTTGTCTACACAGCTCTGTATAATTTCTTTTTTTCTATATCTATAGTTTTTATCTGTGACTGTTAATCAGGGTTGAATTTTATTCTAAAAGAGTAGCTCATAGTTAACAAAGGTTCTCTATAAAAAGTAACCTTTGACTTTATGTAGCATTTGTAGTTTACCATAATACTAATTTTCAAAGGGAGGATCTGAGCTCTTCATTTTCCCTGTTTTTATGGTAGTTATTATCATAGTGGGTTTAAAACTGACTTATTTCAATGTGAGTGTATGTACATACATACAAACCCCATAATCTAAAATATGTAGGTTTTGAGGGTTTGTAGGGTTTGGGGGGTTTTGGCAGTACAGGAGATTGAGCACAGGGCTTCAGGCATGCTAGACAAGCACTTTATTGCTGCCCTACATTCCCAGTCCCGCCATCTGCCCTGCCTTCTTTTTTAAACAGGGTCTTCCTAAGACTGGGACTTGATCCTCCTGCCCTCCTGCCTCCAGCTCTCAAGTAGCTAGAATTACATGTGTGTAGCTCCCACACCTGGCAAACTTTATGTTGGGAGTACTGAAAAGAAAGACAGGAAACCTTCCTTTAGGCAGCTTAATTTTCAGAAACTAGCTGACCATCAAAATTTGATGTGATGAATACAACAATAAAGAAGAAAACAAAATCTGATATATAATATTAGGTAGGTGAAGGGAGCAAACTCGAGAAATGATTCATTCGCTTTACTGATTTTATTCAAAAGAGTGAAGTCACTGTTAACTTTGAACGTCATAGAAAACACCACCCTCATTGAGACACTTTTTAATCCATGTTCTGGAACCTTGAAATAGACTAATACCTTCCTATTTTAAGACTATCGTATTGATATCTGTATTATAAATTATAAATCTGACTATGTATAACAGTGATTCTCAGAACTGAGTTTCTCTCAGAATCATCTGGAAGCAGCTCCTGATGCCATCCATGGAGTCTCAGGTCTAAGGAGCATCCAGGTGTTTCCATCTCTAGCAGGCTCCAGGTGATGCTGGTGCTTTTGTCCAGAAATTGTACAGTGTCAGAATGTTCTGTGAGCTCTTACGTGCCGAACACTGTGTTTATGTCACAGATGTAAAGAGAGAAGACTTCCCTCAATAGGGAAGTTCCATTTCTTAGTATTAACAAGGGCAATATAATGGTAAAAATAATCATTACCATGTATTGAATTTTCAGTGTGCCAGGAACTCTGCCAAGTATTATATAAAGGAGTTTCAGGAATTAGGGCATATTAATCCTTATTTTAGATAAAACTAAAGACTATAAATGTTAAGTGATTTCCAAAAATTGACACAATAAGCATTTGGAGAAGCCAAAATTTGATCTTCTGCCTTCCTGTGCTATCCTTTGCCACCCAAGCCACAGGAGAGATAGAATAATTGAATTTACCTTAGGAAAACAAACAGAACAGAAGAGATAGCACTGAAATGACTACAGGGATGTATGAAAAGTAGCCATATGAGTTGGAACTGTTCACATCCCCAGAGAACCCTAAAGAAGCGGATTCTCCGAAGCTAAAGGAAGCCTGGGAGAGCTTATGTTTCACAGATTGCACATACTTACCTAAGATGAGGGTACAGTAGGCCAGATGGAGTATACTCCTAGAAGAAAAATGACCATGTAGAACAGAGGTCAAGGCCATGAAGAATTTTGTACGCAACACTAAGAAGTTCTAAAAATACAAGTAGTGTTTTCTTGTTGGGGTTTTTAACCCTTTGTTTCTCCTTTAACTTTCATCATTGTAAACTAGTGGTTTTCAAAAAGTGGCCAGGCAGCAGAATCAGCATCATTTGATACTTGTTAGAAATGCCCGTTGGCGCAGGCTAGAGGTCTTGCCCAGCAGTTAAAGTGCTTGCCTAGCAAGCTCAAGGCCCTGAGTTCTATTCCCGAACGCCACATAAAGCTGAGCATGGTTGCGCACGCCTATAATCCCAGCAGGCTGATTCAGGAGGATTGCCATGAGTGTGGTGCCAGCCTGGGCTACACAGTGAGTTCAGGTCCAGCCAGGTGTGCAGAATGAGACCCTGTCTCAAAGTAGATAGATAGGTAGGTAGATAGGTAGATAGCTGGATAGGAAGAAGTGCACATTGGGCGCCACCCCCTATCTAATGAAGCAGAAGCTCTGAGAAGTATGTTTTTACCAGACCTTCAGGTGACTTGCTAGTTTATGACCATTGCATGTTATTGAATTGTTGAATAAAAGCCTTCAAAATAGTCAAAGGACACTTTAGTGATAGTAATTATATGTGTAACTGATGTTATTCAATGAAGTACAGTACTTAATAGAATCAAAATATGAATATCTTTTAAGGCATACATATCTGCAGAGTGATTTATTTATACCCTATAACCGTATTTACTGTGTCAGGATGAATTTTCTTAAATCAACTTTGAAAGAAGAGCACACTAATAATTCCTTAGGTATAGGAAAGAGTTGGAAAGTTGCTGAGTAATTGTTAATAAAAGAAGCCATAAACCCTTTTAGGTTTGTTTCCTAATTGCTTGTTAAAGTGTGTTAAAGTTAACATTGTACTTATGAAAACCCAGGTATATTGAAGGAATAGAATGTATTTTAAGTCTCAAAGTGACTAAAAGCAACTCGGTATTTCCTGGTAGGGATGAAACTATAAAAAATTTAATGTAAGATTTTCAAGCAAATGCTAATCTAGTTAGTTGTTTATCACAGCCATTCCCCTTCCCCCCAACTGCATTTAGTATTTGTTACTACTTACATGGACTCTGGCACAGACCTTTACACTAAAACCTTTTATTACATAGTTCGCTAATATATTGTTACATGTAGTGTTACTTGGCTTGGCCAAATGTCCATAGGCATTAAAGCCCAACATCTAAAAATTATTTATAAGTGATTTTATATCCTTTGCACTTATTAGGTATACAGAACCCCTTTTCATTCTTAAAAATATCAAGAGCAAAAAGTGAAGTAATACATTATAAGATGATTAATGCTCAGACAAACAAATATTTTCCATGTATTGATTTAGAATTTTAAGGAATTAGAAATGGCAAGGCTATTAGAAAGCAAACACCAAACCCTTCATTTTACAGATGTGGAAACTGAGGTCCAGGAAAGTTAAATAGATTGTTTACCATTAAAATATTTGCAGGTGGGATATGCATTATGAAGAGCAATTAATGTTTTGTATAAAATATAATTTAAATACCTTTTATATTAAAGTGTCAAGTTGTCCTTTACCAAGAGTAACCTTGTTTCTCAAGATGTATTGACGTACCATCACGATGACATATACTCTTGCTTTACTCATACTATTTAATACATAGCAGAATATAAACCCTCAAAAGGACAATTACTGAACCTTCTCTCAATATATACAAATGCTGTGGTGATACTTGAACCTGGGATGTACTTACTGACTTTAGTACTTTCAGATATTTTCAGGAAAAACTAGGCTAAACCACAAGCCCTACTACATGATTTTTGCCAGTAAGTGATCTACAATTAAAGCATGTAGTCTGCCAGAATGTTGAGAGCCTTGTTAACAGGCCCTGTCCAGAAGCACTCTGAAGTGTTTTTAGAAGTCATTCCTACAATTTTAAAAATAAGTTGTTAACTTATAAAATATATAGAAGAGAAGCTATCTGAGTTTTTTTTGCAATAAGTAATCTTTGAACATGAAAAGCAGTAGTTGTATTAAAAGCACTCATTCAAAATGTTAACCTTTTAGGACCTTACTAAAGATGGAACTGAATAAAATGGGGAGTTACCTTTTGTTAAGTGATATATGTACATCTTAGGTAAATTAAATGTTGGAACTACAAAGAATTTTTAGGACTCATCTATTTACTAAGACCTTTGTTTTAAGTTAGAGCTCTGAGTTCCAGAATTGTGAGACTAGATTTAAAAGGCTATTTAAGTTACTATATTTGTTTTTAAGTAAAACAGAAATGTCTTCTACCTTAAGAGTTGGAAGGAAGGTTACATTTTTGTAGAATAACTCAGTGAAATATTCTAATTTTTTCCAGTGCATCTGGGGGAGGTGGTGTAGCCATTGACAACAAAATAGAACAAGCAATGGTAAGTAAGTTTATAGTTCGTTCATTTCATGAATTGTTGGTTGTATGAAACATTTGGTTCTTAACAATTCTTT
Organism: Ctenodactylus gundi; assembly: GCA_004027205.1. Classification (NCBI taxonomy): domain Eukaryota; kingdom Metazoa; phylum Chordata; class Mammalia; order Rodentia; family Ctenodactylidae; genus Ctenodactylus; species Ctenodactylus gundi. The sequence goes on from PVKB01000819.1 coordinate 552,421, forward strand.
TAAAAAATGCCTAATTTCTTTAAAACAAAGATGACCAAGTTAAATTTATTATAATGAGATTTGGTGGAAGATGCAGAGAATATTGAGAAGTTTTGGTGTATTTCTCTCATTTGAATGTCTGGGGCATGCATGATTAGGTGAAATATGTTCTCTACTGAGTATCATCTTCATCCTCTGGTCATTACCAGCATTGTCTTACTGAGCTCTGATGAGTACACGCTTTTTTCTGGTTCTGGTTTCTGCTGTTGCTGTCAGTATTTTTGACTCTTAAAAATACTTTGTTCATGTTATCTAAAATACTTTGACTCAAATTTACTAAAACTATAGGTAATCTATAAATAAGTATTTTTGGTGTCAAATTATTAGAAAAAAAATTAGGCCTAAGACTTAAAAGTTGGAATTTACAGGGCACTATCTCTAAATGGTATAGTGACTACTTACCATGTAGATTTCCATTGGAATATTGTGATATTACTGCTTCATTTTCTTGCTCTCTTAAGGATGTGCTTTGAAACAATTTTTTTTTTAATCTAAGAGTTTTTAAAATGAGTCTTACTATGTTTCCTAGGCTGGTCTGAAACTCTTGATCCCCTCACCAACCCACTCAGCTTCCCCAGATAGCTGGGATTACAGACCTGTACCACCATGCCTACAGCTAATTCTAACTTTATAGTTATATTTAGGGAGCAAATATTTTTTGGAAATCATCCTAAACTTTGAAAAGAAAATTCCAGGCTTGCTACTCTAGTTGTAAAGTAGATTTTTTTTTCCATGCCATCTTCTATAAGTCCAGTCAGGATATAGAAGGAACATTGGTAGCAAGAGTAGAAAAACTAATATAAAAAACACCTTGTGTTTATAAGACACCAGGCAGGCTAGAACCAAATAACTCCACCTTTTTCTTTCACTCTTTTTGACATTCCTAATTTTCTTTTTCACAGGATCTGGTGAAAAGCCATTTGATGTATGCAGTAAGAGAAGAAGTGGAAGTTCTAAAGGAACAAATAAAAGAATTAGTCGAAAGAAACTCTTTACTTGAACGAGAAAATGCACTGTTAAAATCTCTGTCAAACAATGATCAGTTATCCCAACTCCCAGCCCAACAGGCCAATCCTGGTAGCACTTCTCAGCAGCAAGCAGTGATAGCACAGCCTCCGCAGCCAACGCAACCTCCACAGCAGCCGAATGTCTCCTCAGCATAAAGCTTTCTTAAGCCTCATTACGGAAAAAAAACTGAAAGCAATCTATCCTTGTGTGCCACTGGTGTTCTTTCCACTTTATACGAAAGCGAGTAGCCATGCTTTAGTTGTGTGTTTGGCCTTTTCAGTATTAGACAATCATTCTACAAGAGCTTTTCCTCTCTCTACGATTTCATGCAGCGCTCTTGATGTCCAGTTCTATGTCATCAAACACAAGAATAGTAGATGGGGTTTATTAAAGCAAGCAAAGTCTGAATTTAGCCTGGTGCGCATGAGTGGGGTCTTTAAGAGTTTTGGTGGCTCTCCCATGTTTCCTGTTATCCATGGATTTACCTTGAGCCTTCCTATCACATTATAAATAACAGTTCATCTAAAGAGCCACTTTTCTTTCAATATCAGTAACTTTTGCCTATGTAAGTTTTCATTATTTGTGTTTTATTTATTACAGGGCTGCTATTTTCATAATGTACATGAACAATGTCACAGAACTTTTTTTAATTTTTTGAATAATTATCAGTAAAGGATTATTAAAAGACAGGATTGCATTTAATAGATAAAATGTTTAGGCAATAATTGAACAAAAGAATCCTGGCATATTTCTAACACTAATGGCAATTTACCTTTGGTATTTATTTTCAGTAGTAAAGACCCAGCTTGAATGTAAATTTTGTATAGTGTAAGTATGAAGAACATAGTGCAACTGTACAGGTAGTCACCAGTTATTGTGATATAATAAATAATTGGGCTATTTTGATGAAGAAAATTTTGTTCATTTGTTTCTACTTTCTAATAGAGAAATTGCCACGATTCCTCTGCTTTTCAACATTTCGTATGACTTTTTTTCGGGTGGGAATAAAAAGCTGTGAAATTGTTCAACCTACTTTGTAACCAAAGAAGCAAAGCTGTGTAATGGAGTTTTGGTTTTTTTTTTTATAATGCACATTCTTTATGTATTTTTATTTAGTGTTTTCTCGGTCACAATTTTCTTTGCTGTCTAGCATGTTCTGCATGACCTATAATCTTTGAACCACTTTCGTACCTCATGTTTTTATCCAGCACTCTTATTGTAATATGTACTAGTCTGTGAACAATGTCAAATAAAAAAGAACGAACAGGTAGTATGGTGGAGCTGAACTAGTGTACAATACACCAGTTGTACAAAAACAAAAATGAAGTGAGCCATCTTTTGTTCATTTAAAATGGTGTTTTGAATTTTGTATGCCGAAACGTTTTGTTACATTGCAAATTTTAATGTATTTAATAAATGCAACATGCAGATTAAGTGCAGTGTATACTGAGTATTTAAAATGTACATTTCATAAATACAGTTTCAAGAAAAAAACATCGTTTTGTGTATACTAACACATTAAGTGTATGTCAGAAATTGATGTATAAATATATATATTTTAACACATTTTCTGAAATTAAACTGCAGTTTTGTTGAAATATTTGGCTCTACATGTGTTCAAAATTTGACTAGATTTGTATTTTCACATTTCAAAATATTCTTTGAAAACCTGTTATTAATGACAATGTTAGTCTTTAAATTTTCAAAGTAAAATAATTTCAAGAATGCAAGAATGGTAAGCAATATTTATACTCAATATGTTAATGATAAGAGTAAGAAATCCTTGTCTACCAAAACTTTTACTTGAATTCAGAAAGGTGCCTGTAGAAATTAACATGCACTGTATCTGTAGCCAGATAGCTAATCAGGATTTAATGAGAAACAGTTACCTCTCCATGTCTTTAAAGAAAAGGTAAGTATTCTTTATCTATTTTATCTGTTTGAAATAAAATTTAATCAGATTATCCACAAACAAGTATAAAATTGAGGCTTATGTGGCATTACCAGATATTTTATATGTTAGTTGTACTGCAACAAGCATTGTTCAATGAACAAAATTTTAGTAACATTAGAAATAGTTAATGGTACTGAGCATATAGATTTGAGTAAGTGTAAAGATGTGGAGTGAGAATCTAAGTACAACCAGGATAGGTGACATAGAACGTGAGACTTCGCTGCTGGATTAACCAAAAGATTCTCTAGGTAGGCCCTTCCAGCACTCCCAATGCTATACTTTATACAGGGAAAAAGAAATATTAGAAAAGGAGTGCAGAGCTCAATCATGGAGTGTCGCCTGTCATGCACAAAGGAGTCCCTGGGTTTGACTGGCAGCTGAGAGAGATGGAAATGAAGTTTTGCAGAAGTATGAGATTAAGTTTTGGTTCTAGGGATAGAAGAACACTTAGTAAACATGGAAGAGATTAGTATGTCAAGGCTTAAAATGGTAACATCAATTGCTACAAATAAAGCTTAAGACTAGAAAACAGTTCACTGAAAAAAAGTGGTTTATGAGAGTTCAACCTCTAGTAACCTAAAAAACTTATTTTCAATGAATTGTTAACAACTGTCTTTTAAATAGCAGGGCTTAGTGTGGAAAGGCAGGCTTTCGTGTGTTCTCCAGAAAATAATACGGTAAAATTCAAGAGCCTTAAATACGAATAAGCTTTTCAGTTTATTAATATACTTAATTCATGGTGCAATGTTTCATAACTGCAAAATTATTGTGCCTGTCCTCCGCTTATCCCCCTCCTTTAAAGCCCAAACTTCCCTGGCACCCCTAACAAACTCAAAAAAAAAAAAAAAGCTGTGGCAAGAATTCTCATGAGACACACTCTGCCCTCCAAAATCAGGAGCAAACTTAAAAGGTGGGCAAGCTATTAGGCTTATATTTTGAAAAATACCATTAGTCCTTTTAGGATCTTAAATAGCTTCAGTTTTACCTTGGAGTCTTAGGGTCCTTACAGATAGCTAGAATATTAACTGATTGAAATTCCAATTTCAGAGCACAGTCTTAGAGGAATTTCACCTAATTTACTTGGTACAGTGTGGAACAAGGTACAGCATAAGCTGCTGTTGGTGTAATTTAGCTGACCCGAGAAATCATAGGTAAAATATTTTTGATACAATAATACATGTACAATTTAAGCCTAACGTTCCCCAAGAAAAATTTTAGGTAGTTCCAGTACAATCTTTACACCCTGCCACAGGAGTTGGGAGAATTAAGTCACTTTAACTCATAATTGAGTTGGATGAAGCTATGTAGCCCATTGTCAGGTTCTTTATAATATGACCCAATTCTCTTTGGTGATTCTGTTAAAATAAAGCCCAACCCTCAAGAGTCACAGTTGAATTCAGGATATAGGCAAGCCAGCTGATAAAATGCAACAACTAAAAAAAAAAAAAATACTTGCTGTCAAGTATGGCTTTCCCAGCAGGTGCCAGCTGAGGCTTGAAGTTTATAAGATCCAAGGGGCAGGGCATTCCAGGCACAAAATCAATGGTGCTGGAAGGTGGGAAGCAGAGCTTAGTCATGCTCCAACAAGAGCCGCGGAGTTGTACAGGACACAGACTGGCAGTGTTGAATGCAGGAAGCACGAAAAATGTAGTGAAAGGCCATAAGCAAGAGGACATGGTAGGGAATTGCAGTGTTGGATGGAAGGTAGACTGGAGGGCTGAAATTGGAAGCTGAGAAGTTAGAACAACGATCCAAAAAGAAGGAAGAAAAGGCAAAGTTACGTAGGTGATTTTGTGAAGCTCATGAAAGTAGTTTGTCTTGGGTCTTTCTGTACCATTTTTCAATAAACACTTCATTCCGGGCATCAGTTACCCTATTTTCTTGCCCTTTCAAGTAAAATCCAAGAACCCCACCTCAAAACTTGAAAGTTTGCCTTGTTTTGTGTCCAATAGCCATATACCTCTGAAATGAATATAAGAATTTAACAAAAAGGGAGAAATCAAGGAACCTTGGTTATGTTATGCCTATGTAAATTCATCTCGTAAGGTTAAGTAAATTTACTCTACGTAGTGACTCCTTGCACATTGTTAAGGGTCCTGGCCTTGGGCAGGTTACTAGCAACTTGAGTCAGAATAGGTTTTCCTAAGTTTAGCTGTTTGTTCTTTGCCAGGCCCATCCCCTGCTGTGCGAAACTAGACCTTCCGCCTCATGTCTCAAGCCTCCTAATCCGTGTGTGTGTGTGTATAATATATATATAATATATATATTTTACATATATATATTATATATATATTTATGGTAACCATTTCCCTAGTGGGTTACAATTGATAAGACATGCTCTGTTTAGAAGAAAATACTAAATGATAAAGTACTAAGCAAATTTATGTTCATGACATCTATACTTTTTTAATGGAATTGTTACTTCATTGTATTTAAGGGAAACTAGCCTTTTGGGATATGATGGCAAAATAAGAAAATGGTATTTTGCATTGGTGCAGTCCACATGGTCCTTAAATTTGTTCAACATTACCTGGATGGTGAGTTCATTATTTTTCCTTATCACCAGAGAAACTGATAAACAAGGCAGCCTGGGGAATTTTTCCAGTGCCTACTATTACAGATCCAAAGTATCTAAGTTTACAGACTAAGACATTGCCAGTAGAAGCCATAATTTTCCCTTTGTAAGAGGAAAGGAAAAGTGCTGACTCAGAAAAATGGCTGAATTTTGAAACAAGGCAAATGGCACACTTCCTTTCCCACTAAACAGCTAATGTCTTCTTGTTTCATTCTATTCTATATCTGCAGTATTTTCATTTAACAACTATAAAGTAGTCTTGCCCAATATAAAATGTTTTTCAGAGCACGGTTCTTGTTGTCATTTCATTGGCAAGCAAGGCATCATCTATACATAGTTCAAACCCAGAGAAATCCACAGACTGCAAAGAAACATTGGTCCATACATAGGCATGAGGTAGCATAAGTCCTTGTACTATTAAAAATACACAAATAACATTGATCAGGTGACACATGCCCACAGAGGAAAAAATTACATAAAAATTTTGTAAGCTTCAAAAGATGTTTTAGAGACATTTGAGGTTTGTTTTTATTTTATAGAAACACTAGAATGCAACTCAGTTCTATTTTGATCTAAGTGCTGCACCCCGGGTTAGATGTTAAAGGACAGAAAAGATAACGGGGCCCCGATTTGTACCCTACAAGAGCTTATAGTGCAGTGAAAGAAACTGAAGTGCCATGTTGTTTATTCAGAGCAGATGCAATCGCTTGTGGACTTCATACTGTTTGTTAAATGAAATGTATGTACCAATAGTAATATGTAGTGTCATGTGAAACTTGGCCATTGTCCAAAAACAATTTTAAATCGCCAGAAAGGTCTAAGATCAAATAGCATTTAAAAAAAAAAAAAGAACTGGCAAAAAGTTTCTCACCTCTACATTGAGCCTGTGAGGTGGGATCCCTAAGAAAAAGGAACTGATCTCAAAAGGGGAGTTTACACATGTTTTCCCCATACTCTTAAATTTGGTGATAAAGTAACAGATTTGAATCTATCCTAACTGTAATAGGGTTTGTGTGTCATGAATTAGCTATCATTTCATAAGAAACACATCTGTCTTGGATGCTGAAATCAGCTGTTACTCAGTAATCTAAGTAAAAAATCAGATTACTGATGCCAAAGTCACTATTAGAGCTGGGAATAATGATAAAGTAAGCATTTTAAAGTAAAGCATTTTAAGGAAAGAATGAACTAGTCAACAAATTATATTAAGACAGCATAATGTCAGACAAAAATTTGTTTAAATCTCTTCTGAAAGTTAAATCCACCTAAACTAGCAGTGAATCATCTCTTGGTTCATATATCCCTTTTAGAAATTGAAAGCTAAGAAATTGCTGTAATAAGCAAATAGTTCTTGCAAATAGGTTATGAAAAGATGCTCAGCAAAATAAGAAAAAAACTATCTCCAATCCAGTAAATGTTTAACATCTGGTAAATGGTAAGAATACGTGTAAATCAAGAGCAGGCTCGGGTGTAGGAAAAGTAATAACACATTGCTGGCGAGCATACACATTGGCACTGTCATTTTTAAAGACAATTGGGTAATAGCCATTAAATTTTAAAATTGTGTACCTGTTATCCAACAATTCCGGTTTTTAATATGTACCCTACAGGAACACGTGTTCACAAGGCAGCTTGTGCAATGATGTCATTTCCACCTTTGCTTAGAATAGTATAAAATTGAAAACACCAAAATATTCATTGAGGATGGAATGTGGTATAAAACAGTGGGTATCAGTGAAAAAGAACAAGTCCTACATGTAGAGAAATGGAAAGATGTCTAGGATAGAATGCTAAGTTTTTTAGAAGTTGGGGGGGAAGATTGAAGGGCAATACATGTAATACCTATGACACCCTTGATGTTAAAATGCATACTACATATGTTCCCACACAAATACTGTATAGTGTACTTCTACAAGTACATGTTCATGTGCTATATACATATATAGAGAGAAGGTCTGGATGATACTAACCAAACTTAACAGTAGTTTGGTGGTGTGCATTAGCTTTAAATGTAATGTTTGATGTTTTTTGAATATGCATTCATGTATTGTTTGTGTAATGGCAAATTAATAAATTAGAAATAAAATAAAAAAGACATGTTTCTCCTTGTCTGCTTCTAATGTTCCATGGTGCCCTGGTTGTCACTGTCGCAGCTTTCTCTCCCCAGGAATATTTGTCTCCGTCTCCCTCACTTCTTCATTGTCTTCTACTCTGGCTTCTTTACAACAGTATTTGTGAGGTATCAGTAAATTAAGTAATTAATAATAAGTATAAAAGATTTTCCCCAGCCTGGAACTTGTGTTCCCTCCATGTCCTTTCAGAGCTCCCTCCCTGTTCCGCTTCCTCCCGCTCTGTGTGCGGTTCCTCACAATGGCAGCTGACTTTGGCTCCCCTGCACCACTGAAACTTCCTTTCGAGGTGTCCAGCGACTCTTCGCTGAGAATGCTATCCCATACATTTCAGTTCTAGTCTTACTGAACTCTTGTACCTAATTTATGTTTGTTAGCATGTAATGAGTGTAGGAGTTTATTTTCTTTCTCATTTTTCTCCATTTTTAAGAGCTCCTCTTGTAAAACCTGAATAGCTGATTTTTTTAAACTCAATCTGTCTTTTATTAGATGAATTTAATCCAGTCTCACATAACATGACTGGCCATATTCCTACCAGATACCTAATTCTGTGTTTTCCCAAAGTGCTTCTCAGGTTCCTTTCTATCTTCTGTTCTCTGATCTTACTCAACTGATCATTATTTTTTCTACCCCTCTTGTTGTTGGGAAGATACATTCCATGTTTACTCTCCCAGTAGCTGACTTACAATTGTTTTTCTTTTACCAGTAGGTTGTGGAAAGTGTTAATTATGCAAAAGCAAGCGGTGTCATGAACTCCTGTGCACCTGTCACCCAGCTTAAACAGTTCACTTCTCATGGCCAATGAATGTTGTGTTATTTTCCTTCCATCCATGGTCCTATGGATTACTTTGGAGAAAACATGTTAAACTTCATCCATGTGTATTTCAGCATGTATCTGAAGACAAATATTATTTTAAAAAATAGTACCCACCTCAAAGTTGACAATAATTTCTTAGTATCACCAAAATCTAATCAGCAACCCTAGTTCTCTGCTTGACACAAATTTTTTGTACAGTATTTCTTTGACTCTAGAGCAAAATAAAGGCCATGTATTGCAATTGGTTTGCATGCCTCCAAATTTCTTTTAATCTGTAGATGCCCTGCACCACTTTCTCTTTTTCCCTTGAAACTCTTTTGAAAATCTGAGTTGTTAGTCTAAGTTTTCTTGATAGTATTCCTGTATCACCCTATCTGCTGTTCTTGCTATAACTTATGTCCAGAAGCCTAATCAGATTTGGATTCATATTTTGTTGAGATTAATCCATAAGTGATAGTATACATTTCTTTCATGGAACATTTGGTTGCCTCTATTTTACTATTTTGGCAGCATTGCAAATCATTACCTACACCCACTAACCTATCCTACTATGCCTTCTCATCCTTTAGTGAAACACTTCTCTAGAAACATACCTTGTCAACTCGTCAGTAGCCTTCAAATTTAACTCAACTAAGAGAGTCAAGGTCCTAATCCTTTATTTCCAGTTTTGGAAATAATTGAGTACCTACAAAGGACAAAAAAATTAATTTGGAATGATTTAGAGAGATTTTTCTCTGGGAAGAAGGAAAGATGCAGTGAGTTGACTTAGGGCACTTGACTTCAGATGTTCATAGGGAGAACCCGGAAATAACTTTTTAAAAAACTAATGCCAGGAAATGACCTGAAGATTTGTTTGTGTATTGCTGAGTCTGAGAGTAGCTTCTGAGTCAAGAGTACCTTGGGGGCAAGGGAGGAGGAAGCCCATATCTGGGCAAAGGTAGAACAGGGTCAAAAGAAGCATCAGCAGCCAGTTTAAAAAAAAAAAAAAAAAAACCCATACAATTGTATGGAGGATCCAGGGAGTAAAGAGCTACATAAAAGGGCAGTAAACTTCTGTGTGTTCACTTTCTACCACATGATGACTAGATATAGTTCCTTACAAGATGGCAAGCCAAAAAGTTTACTAGGAAAGACAGTAGGGGGTCAATAACCTTTAGCATAGACAACATCACTTGTAAGCCAGATATTTCTTCAGATGATACTTGTTCCACAGTCCTGGTTCTCGTGTGTCCTATCACCTTTGTTCATCATGTCTTGATTCTCCATAAGATCATTTTATCATCCCTTGAGCCTACATGGAAAGAGAGTGTTGGGATGTTACTTAAGAATCTAGGTAGTTGGCACAAGCACCTAGGTCTATATGGCCCCCATGAAATACCCTTCATAACACCTTTCTCCAACTGCCACTGAGTCCCTTTCTTCTCCCCTCTCCCAACCCCTTCATGGTAGTGTACCCTTCCTAGAACACTCACTGGGAACAGTTGAAAAAAAGTCGTGTCCCAGAAATATCAGCGTCTTTTAAAATGGGACTCTTACAGCATTGTCCTGTTCACTAGAGAGAGTGGACAAGTGGAGACCTGGCAGTGGTCGTGGAAACTTGGGCAGCCCCGGCTTCCAGCAACTTCGGGTTCCAGACCTGTGAGTCTTGGCTTCTTTGCTGACTTCAGCTTCCCGAACCCTGCCCAGTTCAGTGTTAGGCAATGGCTGTGATGACAGCTGACTCATCTGGGAATGAAAGTTTCCTGGAGGCTTCCTTTACTCAGATAATTGTACCCCGAGAGGGGGAAAAAAATTAAAGGTTAAAACAAGCTTCTTCCCTTGGTTATTCTAGAATGTCAGCGTAGAGTGGACCAACCCAGGGAAGGAAGAGAAGGGGCATCCGTGTCCTGGGACCTACATAAGGCTTTAAGTGCACCTAAGAAAGTTGGGGCAGGAAGATGCCAATACTTACAGGTAGAAGCTAAGTGCTACCAAATGGAATGAGATTCCACGTGGTCCTTCTGTAGCTGGGGAACTTCAAGCCAGATCTCCCTCAATGGTGCATTCTCAGAGAGCAGGACATTCCACTTTCATATTCACCATTTTATTTCCTGACACTTAGTAGTCTTATCAAATAAATGAACGATTGTGAGAATTCACATCTGATTTATGTTTTTCTATTCTTGAGTTTTCTAATCAGTAAATGTAGCCTGAGATAACCGTATCACACTCTTGTGAAAATGAAATATGTAAACCACTTTCCTGAGACCTGGCCTGTTGCAAGCATGCACCTAATGCACGCCCTGGCTTCCCAGTTGACTTCTTTCTGGGCATCTAGCTACAATTATGCTTTCTCTACTCACTCTGTAACCACAGGCTCTGAGAAAAGATTAGGAAAATTTTATATCCCAGAAACAGCAACCCTAATAACTCAGGTCAAGTAGACAAGTTCATTCATCTTTCCAAACAATTGCTCACTTAAATGTTACAGTACTTCTGACAAAATCTATTTCCCCCTTTACCTCTTTAGAAGAACTTCGTAGTACCCGAAGAAGGATTAAAAAAGCAAGTATTTACTCACCTGACAAATATGGAAGCAAGTTCAGAGAATCCAGAGAATTTATGGTTTGTCCAAGATGTTAGCTCTGATTAGTGGCAAAACTAGATTTCAGGCCAAGAGACTCCGTACGCCATGTATTCCTCCCCATTATGCTGAAATGAGGTCATTTACTTAGTCACAGAATAAAGAACTCCTTTCTGAAGCAAATTATGTTGAAGCTGTACTTGATTTATTCCTAGCCACTGCTTCTTCTATTTGATTTCACTGAGGTGGCTTTGTAATTCAAGAGATGGCCATCTGGAATGGGCAAAGTGAGAACAGCACTGAACAGTACACGGCCCGTGGAAAGACAAGACTTCAGTTGTTCAGGGAATGGTGTTGGTTGCTTGTTAGAAATTTGCATTTTCTTCATAAGTCATAAATTTTCACTGAAAAAAAAAATTCTAACAAAGTTTTCTTAAGCAAAATCTTGGAATAGGCGTGTGCAGCTCAATAGTACAGTAGAAGACTTGCCTAGCATGTGTAAAGCCCAGGCTTTGGCAGTATAGCCATTTTGACAATTAATTCTGCCTACTCGGGAACAGGAGAGATCTTTCCACTTTCTAATGTCCTCTTCAATTTCTTTTTGTAGCATAATATAGGATTTTTTTTTTGGTAGCAGTCCTTCACTTCTGTAGCTAGGTTTACTCCTGGGTATTTAATTTTTTAAGGAGCTATTGAGAATCGGATTATTCTTCTCAGCTCTTTCTCACTGAGTTTGTTGTTAGTGTAGAGGAACGCCATTGATGTTTTTGCATTCATTTTGTATCTTGAAATTTGGCTGTATTTTCTTAATTAGTTCTAGAAGTTTCTCGGGGTTTTTGAAGTATTCTGTGCAAAACATCATGTCACTTGCTAATAAGGACAGCTAAACTACTTCCTTTTCAATACATGATCCCTTTATTTTGTTATCTTGACTGATTGCTCTGGCTAGGGTTTCTAGTACTATATTGAATAGAATTGGTAGAGTGGACAGTTTTGTCATGTTCCTGATTTAAGTAGAAATGCTTTCATTTTTCCCCATTTAGTACAATGTTGACAGTAGGGTTGGCATAAATGATTGCTATCAGTTTGAAGAAAGATCCTTCTATACCTGTTTTCCTCAAGGAATATTCCTTCTCTTTTAATTTCATGGGATAGTTTGAGAAGCATTTGGTAATAGGTCTCTGAAGTAGTGGTAGAGTTCTACTATGAATCCATCCAGTCCTGGGCTTCTTTTGTGAGTAGAAACATTATTACTGCCTCAATTTCCATGCTTGTTATGGATCTATTCAGGATTTTTAATGCCTTCTTGGTTCAATTTTGGTGTTTTGTATGTATCTAGAAATTTATACATTTCTTCCAAACTCCCCAATTTGCTGGAGTATAAATTTTCAAAATAGATCATTATAATTCTCTGAATTTTAGCAGTGTCTGTTGAAATCTCATCCTTTTCATTTCTAATTGCTGTGACATGTGCTTTTTTCTTTCCTTCTTTTGGTGAGTTCACCTAGAAGTTTATCAATCTTATTTATTCTTTAAAAGAATCGATTCTTTGATTCATTGATCTTTTTATATTTTTCTGCTCTGATTTTTATAATTTGTCTTCTACTACTTTTTTACTTAGATTGTTCTTGTTTCTCTAGGACCTTGGGGAGCATCATTAAGTTGTTTATTTGGAATTGCTTTGTTTTAAATGTGTGCTTTCATAGCTATAAATTTTTCTCTTAGCATTACTTTCATTGTGTCTCACAGGTCTGGTATGATGTGCTTCTTTTGTCATTTGACTCAGGAAACTTTTTGACTTCTGGTTTCTTCTATGAACCACTGTTTGCTCAATAATGTGTTATTTTGTCTCATTTCTGTAATTTCTATTGCTACTGATTTCCAGTTTTATTATGCTATCATTATAAAGCCTGAAAGGAATTATTTTAACTTCTGTGTACTTGTTTAAACGTACCTTATGGCTTATAGTATGATCTATTTTGGAAAACGTACCATATGCTTCCGAGAAAAAGTGTATTCTATTGATGGTGGATGGGATATTCTATAAATATTGGTTAAGTCCAATTGTTCTATAGTGTAGTTTAACTTTAATATTTGTTTGTTGATTTTTTTATCAAGTTGACCTATCTGTTGATAGTGAGGTATTGAGATCTCATAATTGAATTGGGACTTATTTGGCCTTTCAAGTCCAGTAAATTTTGTTTTACAAAACTGAGTGGCCTGATGTTGGTAGCATGCGTATTAATAATTGTGACATCTTCCTGTTGCATTGTTTCCTTAACTGGTATATAATGTCTGTACATCTTTGTTTCTTCTGATTGTTTTGGCTTGAAATCTGCTATGACGAAGAATAGTATAACTATCCCTGAACTCTGTTTCCTTGGTCCAGTTGCATGAAGTATTAACTTCCATCCTTTTATTTTCAGTCTATGTGTTTCTTTATGGGTAAAGTATGTCTCTTGCAAGCAACAAATTGTGGGGTTTGGGGGTTTTTTAATCCAGTCACCCAGTCTGTGTCTTTTGATAGGCTATTTGAGACAATTAATATTCAGTATTATTATAGTGGTACATTTGCTACAAAAGTCATCATTCTGATGTTTCAGAGTTGATTGTCCTATGCTATTTTTTTTAAATAGAGTCTCTGTCATCCAGGCTGGTCCTAAGCTCACTATATAGCCCAGGCGGGCCACAACTCAAGCAATTCTCTTGCCTCGGCCTCCCAAGTGTTGGGACTACAGGCATGTACCACCATACCGAGCCTATGTACTGAAATATCACTTCATTTCTTGCATTGACTTACTTATCTCTTTATTTCTGTCTTCTTTACTATCCTCAACTTTTTATCCATTATGACTGTTTTTCTTTGAGTACCTTCCCTTTGAATTCCCTGAGTATCACTTGCATATCTTATTTGAAGTCTTTGGCCATTAGATCTACTTGCTTTTGTACTTCATTTCCTGTAGTTCCTACTACTTCAGTACCCACAGTATCACCTTCTGAGGAGTTGGGCTTTTTTGCAGGTGATTTATTGCTTCATTTCCCCATGATTCTATTGCTGTGGGTTGTTGCTCCGGTAATGTCAATGAAATCTCTCTCTACTATGCAAATTTTTCTTTAGACTACTTCTTTCCTTGGAATTTCCTTGAGTTTATTCAGATTTTACAATTTATGTCTGTTTATAGCTTATTGAACTATTAATTGGGGGGGGGGGGTCTTCTCAGTGACTAATCTGCTGGTTACTTAGTCTCCTCCACTTTCTATTGAAGGAGTAACAGATTACAGAATTGTATATGGTCTGTGAGCAAAATATTTGTTGAAGTGTGTAATTGATATAGCAAGTCCCCACACCCAAGACCTTGGACCCTGTCCTCTGAAGTGTAGGTACAACCAGTTCCCTCTCTCCTTGCTGTGACCCAATCTGTTTGGTCCTGCCAACAGACAGAGACTTCAGTAGCATAAAGTAGTCCAAACAGACAGAGCCTGTCCCTGCCTCCATTCTTCATCTGGGATGACTCCATCAATCTTACATATTGGGCAATAAAATAATGTTCATACTTTAGAGTTATGATTAACACCACTTGCTCAGAGGTTATGATTAAGCCTCTTTTGTACATCTGGTATCTGCTGGGATAGGAGGATGAATCATTAGCTCCTGAAAAAAAGCTACCTTGGAATGCAGGTTTATAGAAGAGGTGATGATGTTTGTTTTGCATTTCTAGTGTATCAGATTCAAATTCATTGGCTCCTAAATTAAAACTGAGACTAGTATGGATGGACATAACAGTGTCAAGTTTACTACCACACTGGACTTAAAAAAAGGTACATCCTTCAAGCCCCGAGAATGTCAGGACTTTGGTGACGATGCCTGGGAAACCAGTCCATATGCCTGAGGATCCCAGAAAGTTTCTGGTAACAATAATTCAAAGTTGAACTATTTTCTGTGTAATCTCACAAAACTCCAGGGAATATAAGTAAGTGAAACCACTCCATTGTTCCACAGGAAGTCTGTAATAGCTATTCTAAATCTACTCCTAATTTTACTATTCATCATTTTTGTGTCATTTCTATTTACCTATCTCTTCATTGTCTAAGAGTATTAAGAGTTATATTATTTGTCCTTTTTGTGGTTTGGATCTGGAATGTCCCCCAAAGTCTCATATTTAAATATTATGGATTATCTATGGAACCATGTGCTGTTAGGAGATTGGGACCTGGTCTGGAGGGGTAGATTATGGGTGTGTAGTGGAGTATAGGTGTGCAGTAGAGGACAGGCATGTGGCAGATTGTAGATTGTAGGCATGTGCATTGAATTACAGGCATTTGGTAAATTGATGGCTTAAACCTGAAAAGTAAAGAATACTGAGGCTGGACCCAGAAGCAGTGGATCCCCAGGTCAGGGCCTGGAAGGGTATACACTACTTCCTTGCTTCTGGAACTTGACATGGCTTCTTGTTTTTAATACTATGAGAAGTTGCCTCCACCTCCACCTCTGCCATGTGTTTCTACTGTTGCCAGCTGCCCATGAATGCACTGAGACATTCCAAAACTGTGAGCTAAAATAAACTTTCCTTCCCCTGATTTGTGCGTGTCAGGTATTTTGCCACAGTGACAAAAAAAAAAAAAAATACCTAAGACAGTCTTCCTCACAATATTGGATTGGAGGCTAACTATTGTGAATTTTACATTATTGAGTACCAAGATTTTTTATTCCCTTAAAATGGTGTCAGACTTTGTACTGTTGAGTAAATGATCTATTGATACATTTTTTTTTGTTTTTGTTTTTTGTTTTTTGTTTTTGTTTTTGTTTTTGTTTTTTTACTGCAGAACTGGGCTTAGAACCATTTCTAAGGTGTGACTGCTCTCTGCTGAAGGATTGGAAATTCAGCAAAAGTCTCACTCTCTCTCAGATTAAAATTCAAAATGAGCTCTTGAATGCTTTATTTTTCAGTTTCTTGTGGTTCATTGTACAGGTTCACAGTTGTACACTATACATGCACAGAGAGGTACCAAAGCAACATACTCAAGAAACTTTCTATGAGATTTTGTGGAGATATTTCTCTATTTGGGTTCTTCATCTCTAGCACTTTGCCCTGCAAATTCCAGCCACTGTGACTTTCCTGATCTCCCATCTCAGTCTTCAAAATTCTTTCTTCACAATTCAGTGAAACTACTGGACTCAACTTGAGTTTTCCATCTCTGTGCAGTGTTTGGAAATTCTATCTTGGCAGAAAGCTTGTGTGATCATAAGACTTATCTCTTTTTTTTCTGTCATAGATAACAGCTCTGCATGGTCTTCTGTCCAGTGTTTGAAAATAGTTGATTTATCTATTTTCCCAGTTTTTCTACTTATTTATGGCACAAAGTAAAGTCTGGTCTCAATTAATTCATCATTGCCAGAACAGAAATCTCTTTCTTCTTCCACTCAAAAATCTATAAACTTTTCCCATACTAAAATCTATATAGACCCACTACACAGATTTATCAGTTATTAGGACTTTTACCTTTCATTTAGTGGTCAGCTGAATGATGACCCCAAACAGATATACCTACGTCATAATCCCTGAAACCTGTGAAAATAATACATTACAACAGGAGTGGACATGCACCAATATGGAAAAGGCAGTGATTAAATTATGAATATTAAGAGGAATTACTTATCTTGCATTATTCAGGTGAACCCTAAACTCAACCACAAATATTACTAATAAGAAAGAGGTGTAGGGAGTTTTGACATAAAAGAGGAGGGGACAATCTTACCACAGAGACAGAGATTAGAGTGGTGAAGCCACAAGATATGGGACACATGGTCAACAGACGCTGAAAAAGATTAAGAAAATCTTTTTTTCTCCATAGCATTTTGAATGAGAAAAAAATACATTTCTGTTGTTTTAAGCCTTTGAGTTTATGGTAACTTGTTATGGTAACCACAAGAAACTAATATTGTCTTAGTTACTTTTTCGTTGCTGTGGCTCAGTACCCGGCACCCACAAATTTAGGGGAGGAAAGGTTTGCTTTAGCTCACAGTTTCAGAAGTCCATTCAGGGGTGGCCGGCAGCAATCAAAGTATACGGCAGAGGCAGAGGTGGAGGCAGCTTCTCACGACATCACAGACAGGCAGGCAGGCAAGTTGAGACTAGTTGAGGCCAGTCCCAGTCCCAGTCCCAGTCCTAGTACTCAAGTAAGGCAGGTGCAGCTTATGTATCCTTCCAGGTCTCCGCCCAGTGATTAGCCCCTCCTGCATCCAGGTGTGGAAGGTGTGGCCACTACGCACCATTAATCCTAATTTAACTGTAATCCTCCCCTCCAGACTAGGCCCCAATCTACCAACAGCACATGGGTCCATAGACAATCCATAATATTAAAATACATGAGACTTTTGGGGGGGCATTCCAAAGCCAAACCACAATAAATACATACTAATTTTACCCTATTTTTATTTGCATGGGTATTTTAAAGCATAGCCCAGCTCAAATGTTACCATTTGCCCCTTTCATATCTCCCCAGTTCCTTGGAAGTAGACTATCTCTAGAGGCTTGCTTGGATTCAGTTTGCACCTTGTTGGCCAGAAGCTTCTATGTGAGTCTCTGTCTCTCAAATTATTTATCCAATTAGCAGACACAAAACACGTGATTTTTCTTAAGCTTGTGTAGTGAGGCCTATTTTTCAAATAAATGACATGATCCTTGCTTTAAGGAAATGTCTAATTTTAAACCAAAATTTAAAGGTATATTCTTATCAGGCATAATAATTATGTTTCAAATAATATTTGCTCTGAATAGATCCTATCATTTCCATTTCTACTTGCCCAAATCATCCTCAACCTTATTTGCTGCTAACTTTAGTTGAAATCACCTGTAACACTTACTTTTCTGGTGTCACTGAGTAACTATCTATGCTGCAGAGCTTGCAGAATTATTAAACAACTTAGAACTAAAATAAACAATGGTCAAAAGCCTTCAATTTCCTAAAAGATATGTATTTTAACAATTTTTGATCTGGATCTTTGCTTCTCCTTCCCAATGATATTGTGGTGATAGTAGAGGCTGTATTTTTTTTTCTTCGCATTGACTCATTAACACTTTGCTTTTGTCTCAAAGTTCTCATATCTACCCCTGAAACTCAAATATCCAAGAGTTTCTCTTTTCTCTGTCTCTCACCTGAGAATGTTTTACTGACAACCACCAACCCAATAGAAGAGGACAGGGTTTATTTTTCAGTCCAGTATCTAAGAGCTAGATATGATTATTTCAGAATAAAAATTCTTTTGTATTATCAGTACAGAATACTGTACTGAATCAAAGGTCCTCAGTTCAAGCCTGAGCCCTAGCTCTAGCTCTCTGTGGCTTAAAACATTTTAAGGGTAGTTACTACATGATGTAGGTACAGTGCTCCACTGTATGGGACAGCTCTAAGTATTGTGTAGACATTTACTTAGCACAGAATAACACAGATTACATAGAAGTTACTCAGATTTCAATTAACTTCCAATTTGTCTTAATAGATCAAGTTGGCCACTTCAGTTTTGTGTTACTGTATTTTTTTTTCAATTTAAGGAGAGGTTTTCCCCCCATTTTATTGATATGTACACATGCAGAATTTAAGATTTACAATGGAGTTGAGCATTTTGTGCACATACTTTCCTTATCAAAGTGACAAGGGCTTTCCTGCCCTCCCTTTGTCCCTCCCACTACCCTCCTTTCCCTCCCTTTTCCCCCCCTCCCCTTCTTCCCCTTTGTCTTTCGTTTAAAGTTCCATGAGATGGTTGTGGTCTGGGTCTCTCATATCAGAGAGACCATCAGATGTTTCACCTTCTGCTTCTGACTCACTTCACTAAGCGTGATATTCTCAAGTTTCTTCCATTTGTCTGTGAAAACCTCCACGCTGTTGGACCTTACAGATGCATAGTATTCCATTGTGTATAAGTACCACAGTTTGTGTATCCACTGGTCTATTGATGGGTATTTTAGTGACTTCCATGTTCTAGCTATTGTTAGTTGTGCTGCTATGAACATGGGTATACATACATCTCTGTTGTATGTTGTTTTGGCCTCTTTTGGATATATTCCCAGGAGGGGTGTTCCGGATCAAAGGGGATATTTATTTCTAGTCTTTTGAGAGCTCTCCATACTGCTTTCCAGAGTGGTCGAACGAATTTACATTCCCACCAGCAGTGCAGGAGGGTTCCTTTCTCACCACAGCCTCACCAGCATAGATTGCTATTTGATTTGTTGATATAAGCCATTCTCTCTGGAGTGAGATGGTATCTTAGCGTTGTTTTGATTTATATTTCTCTTATGGCTAGCGATGTTGAGCATCTTCTCGTGTATCTATTGGCCTTTTGTACTTCTTTGTGAGTGAACTGCCTCTTCATTTCATTTGCCCATTTTTCAATAGGATCCTTTATTTTGGTGGGCTTAATTTTCTTTAGCTCCCTGTGTATCTAGTTATGAGTTTCTTATCTGAGGTGTTGGTGGTGAATATTTTTTCCCAGTCTGTTGTCTCTTTATTTACAATGTTGACAGTTTCCTTTGCTGTGCAGAAAACTGACAAGATCCCATTTGTTGATAGTGGGGGTAATTTCTTTTGCTCTTGGTGTCTTGCCAAGAAAATCTTTGCCTACCCCTATGTCTTTTAGAAATTTGCCTACTTTGTCTTCCAAAAGGTTTAGTGTTTCATTTTTAATGTTTAGGTCTTTAATCCATTTTGATTTGATTTTGGTGCATGGTGATAGGTGTGTGACTAGATTCATTCTTCTGCATGTGGATGTCCAGTTTTCCCAGCACCATTTGTTGAACAGGCTGTCCTTTTTCCATTGTATGGATTTGGCCCCTTTGTCAAAAATTAGGTAGTTGAGGGTA
>PVKB01000820.1:0-118430 GCA_004027205.1 Ctenodactylus gundi
GAGTTAGGAAAAAGGTCCCCCCGACCATGCTTGCCGGTCTTTTCTCCACTTGCACGTGGGAAGGACACCCTTTTGCAAAAGGAAATTAAAGCCTCATACCCTGTCGTCCATGCCTCCCAAGTCCACCCTTTGTTTGGACAGGAAGATTGCTATGCGCCGTTTCTAACACCTGCCTTAAATTGTGGATTTGGGGTGTTCTGTCACAGCAACAAATAAGTAACTAAGACAGCACAGTATCTGTGGCAGATACTTCCAAAAGGTCCATTCAATACTGATCTGGCCCTGAGACCTTTATATTGGTGCTAGCAGGAACTGACCAAAAGATTTAAGATGAGGAAACTTTGAGAACATACACAACCTCCGTTCTCCACAGAATCTCTAAATTAAATCACTCCCTGCACCCTTCTATTCCCACCTCACATATATACCACAAAGTGCACTGGGAGTCAGAGAAGCTTCTAGCATCCTTTGGTTTCACTGAATCTTTCTTAACGATATGTTGTCTGACTCTCCTCACAGCCAGTGTTAGGAAATACTGGGGAAATCTGGGATATTACCCATTTTGGGCAGCATGAAATGCGTAAAGCACTGTGACCTTTAGTAACCTTGATGTACTAGAGACAAACTGGCCCATTGTTTCATCACAAGAGCCTTTAATGACATATTAACTTGAAAAGTGGTTGTTTAAGACAGACCATTTTGGTCTTGCTGAAAGATGGACCCAGCATCTTCTCCTCTGGTGACTAAGTAAAGTAAGTTGCTATGTACCTGTCAGATGAGCTGAAGCAGTCAGTAGAACAAGTTAAACATGAGAGCTTTGGAGTAAGTAAGGTCTGGATTTGCATTCTGGTGCTAACAGTTGATAACTGTGATCAAGGGCAACTCTCATAGAGTTGTTGGTTAAAGGATATCATGTCTAGAAAATGATTAACATGTAACGACTATTCAATCGGTAGTGAAAAACAACGAAAATCTAATTGAATACTGATAGGTAAGGCTACTCTCTAAACTCTGCTTAAATTTTATTTGCACATAATTTATTCTCTGGAGCTTTGTTTTTATGATGAGTGTTTTCTATATCTGAAGTTAAGCATGTAGAATACATGCCCGAGAATGTAAAATAAGATATTTTCTTAGTTGCTCTTCATAGCTCAGAATTTAATTTCATAATTGTTTTTAACAAGCAGTTTAACTGAAGGTCTTCCTAGTGTATTTGTTCTTATGTAAAAATGAGTAGACAATATTTATGGTGAGAATAGTAGATTCTCAGACATTTAAATAGATATCCAAAGTTGACCAAAGTTGTCCATTTGCTAAGGATCTTAACAAAATAGAGTTGAGCGGGGCCTGGTGGCACAGACTACATTCAGAGGTTGAGGCAGGAGAATTGCAAGTACAGCCTGGGCAATTTAGCAACTTAGTGAGATCCAGCTTAAATAAAACAAATTAAAATAAAATAGAATGAAAACAAAATAATCACAATCATTGACAAACATTAAATAAAAAATAATTTTAAAAAAGGGTTAAAGCTGCCATGTAAATCTTAAGCTAACTGGCATGAAGATCTGGGCAGTAAATATCTACCTTTGATTTAATCACCTTAGAACTTAAAGCAACTAAACAGAAAAGCAAATGTAGTGTATGCAAAACAACTCACAGATAAAGACAATATAAATTAAATCCTAACCTCCAGTCAGACACAAGAGAGTAACTGGGAGCACCATGTATATCACAGGGGTGCTGGTCCACAGGAAGATTGCAAGTGCCTTCTGATTGTTATATAATTCCTCATCGTAGGTCTTTGGGTAGCATTTTATTAATTTTTAAAGTATTTATTATTGCTATGTTGGGGACTGAACATAAGGCCTCACATATAACAGGCAAGTGCTCCACCATTGAGCTACACCACTGGTCCCTTGGATGGCATTTTTAAATAAAAATACTTATAGCTGAGCCTAGTGGCTCAGGCCTGAAATCCCAGCACTCTGAGACTGAGGCAGGAGGATTGCAAGGTGTGACCATTGAAGAGATTATGTCAACTTGAGGCAGTTAGGAACCACACCTGGATTAGAGTTTATAGATGTGTGTGAGGGATTTGTGGGTCAACCAATGAGGGGAGAACACCCACCGGAATGTGGGAAGCTCAACTGGGAACTCGAACTGTATAAAAGGAAGGAAGAAGGAAGATCATTACGGCTTTTTCCTCTGGGAAAGCTCTCGCCTTTGCAATTGTCTATGGACACCACTTAATTGTTAGACACCGCCGATCTTCAGCACAGATTCACACCAGTCCCAATTTTCATCTGTCTACTCATTGCTGATCTTTAGTAGCCAATGTCCAGTCTCTGATCTTTCACCATTGTTCTTTGAACAACTGAGATCTGCAGCAGACTCTCACCAGCTGTCCTGCAGTCTCAGATGGGTGTTCTACCTTATGGCTGAGCATCAAATCCTCCAGCTCCCACACATGCAGGCCATCACCTTGGACTTTGGAAAGCTATTGTATTTGGAATCAAAGTATGGTTCAAGTAGCTTTGATTTTCACAGGCTCTCACAGCTAAGAGTTTGCCTTGTGTCTCAGAAAAGGCTTTGGACTTGGACTTTTTTTAGCATTACTGGAACTGTTAAGACTTTGGCAACTCTTAGAGAAGAACTAACTGCATTTTTCAGGGGAGAAGAAAATGTGTCACTTGGGGGCCAAGGGTGGAATATTGTGGTCTGGATCTGGAAAGTTCTCCAGAAGTCTCAAGTATTTGAATGTTATGGATTGTCTATGGAATCATGTGCTATTGGAAGATTGGGGCCTACTCTGGAGGTGTAGATTACAGGCCCATAAATTGGATTACAGGCATGTAGTGGGGGCTTACCGCATCTTCCACACCTGGATCTAGGAGGGGCTGATCACTGGAATGGGACCTGGAAGTATATATATATGCTGCTACCTTCATCTGAAGAGAGACTGGATTTGATGGGACTTGGCTTCCTGTTTGTAATATCCACCTCTGCTTCTGCCATGTACTTCCACTGTTGCCAGTAGCCCCCAAGTAGACTGTGACCTTCTGAAACTGTGGGCTAAGATAAAAATTTCCTCCCCTAAATTTGTGGCTGTGTTGGGTATTGAGTCATAGCAATGAAAAAGTAACTAAAACATCTAGACAATTTAGTGTTTAGTGAGACACTGACTCAAAAAGCAAAAATAAAGAAATGAGAGGTTGAAGGAATAGCACAGCAGTTAGAGCACTTGCCTAACAAGCACAGGGCCCTGGGTTTGATTCCTCAGCGCCATATAAGCCAGGCATGGTGGCACATGCCTGTAATTCTAATACTGGTGAGATTGAAGCAGGAGGATTTCTGTGAATTCACAGCCAGGTTGGACTACATAGTGAGTTTAGGGCTAGCCTGAACTACAGAGCGAGATCCTGCCAAAAAATAAAAGAGTGAGAAAGAGAGAGAGGAGAGAAAGAGAAGAAAAACATAAATTGAGGATGTAGCTCAGTGTGAAGGTTCTGGGTTCCCCTGTATGCAGTAAATAAATACATAAAACACACAGGTTACTTTAAATCAAGATAGCAATTATAAAACAAAGCAACTATTGTGTAACAGTGTGTGTCATGCCTATAAAAGCCTCTACCAGGCCTTTCTGCGTGGTTGTCTTTTAACCTTGTGCTCCTGTTTAAGCAGAACTGTGCAATGTCTTAGGTCTTCATGGGGCAAAGATTGCTCACACTCCCACAGAGAAACTTTGGTGCCAGCTTGAACTTACACCCTTATTTGTTACAACTTGAGTCCCACTTGACCTTGTAAGATCACCTAGTTTTTTCGGCTCAACATTGCATTTGATAGGTGAATATGTCAGTTGTGGAACCAATACTTTTACTCTATGGGCAAAATGGTAGCACACCAGTGAGTCTTGGTCTACTATTTGAGTAGTTTGTCACTCACTGAAGTAGCTTAGTAGGGAAATGGGTGGGAATTGATAGGTAAGGGCAGTATTTTAAAGGAAATGGACTTTAAAGTGTGGCTAAGTATAAATTTGTAGATACAGTAATAGTGGGTGCTCCAACTGGTTGTCATTCTGTAGCATAAACAGTTTTCCAATTTTCCAAGTGCCATTACAATTTCACTTATTTTACTTTGTGTGCACGTGGTGGTACTGGGAATTGAACCTGGGTCTTTGTACTGATTTACATTCCCAGACCTTTTTTTTTTTTTTTTAAAGACTTAATCCCACTAAGTTGCCTGGTTTAGGCTTTTAAAGTAGAATATACAGATTTACTTTATTTATTCAAAGTAAGTTGCACAAGTTTCTATGATGTTAGATCATTAAAGGTTATCAAGACACCTTCCTTTTTTTTGAATAACACGTCTTTATTTAAAAACAAAGGATCTAGGGGTAAAAGCTCCCACTATATGGCAGGGTGTCCCTAGTGGGTTGCCGTTAGATATTCTTTATTTCACCTAACAAGGTTCAGAGTTCCAGTCTTATACATGCTAGTAGGCCCACAACATTCCACTCCTACTGTAACTTTGATTTTTGGTTCTCTTTTCTTTCTCTGTGCTGGGGATTGAAATCTATACCACTGGCCTACACTTTCATCCCCTGGCTTTTAGTCAAGTGAATCCTTGTCAAAACAGATTCCCCGTAACACTCTTCAGTAGCAACCATTCCCTAATCTTTCTCTGCATTTGTCATTGTCAGTCCTTGCCTCCTGTGTGAGCCCATTCTGTGTTGCTAGAAGAGTAACAAACCACAACCAAACTGGTTTGTTTTAACACTTACCTTACTTTAGCTCCAGACTCTTGGTTCACTCAGGCAGGGCACATCTGTGTGAATGCAAAACACCGTATCTGAGTATCTGAGGTAAGCAAGCGCCTTAACAGACTATCACTAACTTTGAGGCATTAACTCTACCTTGGCTGAATAAAATCAACTCATGGCAACAAAATAATTGGGAGAAATTTCTTAGGGAAACTTCCAGCTACCTTATTTGCACTGGAGGCAGGGATCAGAAGATCATAGTAGTTTCAATCGAAGCTTGTCCACTTTTTTTTCTGATTTAGGAGCACCTTCCTTGTAAGATAAGCGCTTTCTTCGTTTTTCTGAGACTCCCTCCTTGTTTACCCAAATTCTTTTTATATATTTTGCTGCACTGGGGCTTGAACCCAAGTCTTCTCACTGAGCTTCAGAGAAGCCGCTCCCGCAACCCCGTGTTTTTTGTTTTTGTTTTCTTTAAATTTCAGACAGTTGCTAAATTGCCCACGCTGAGCTCAAATTTGCCATCCACCTGCCTCAGCCTCCTACAGTACAGGGATTGCATGCGTGAGCTTTATCCAAATCCACTTTAAACCGGAAGCGCTAAGTGAGCCGGTTATAAAATTCTTTTCACTGAACCGTCTTCATCGCCAGCTCGGCGCCACACGCGGCGGCTTTGAGGACCACCAGCTGCGCTCTATGTCCGGGGCTAAGGTTCTGAGGGAGCTTGAGGGGCAAGGAGTAGAATGACAGCTACGTCGCACGATGGTTCCTCACCTCCAGGGTGAGAGGAAGCAACAGGTCAAGGGCTGGCCCGGCAGAGGGGGACCACACCCTAAATACCATCCCTTAAAAACAGGAACACTGCAAGTTCAGAACCTCCGTGATGGAAAAACAACAGCGCAGTTCCCTTAGGCGAGGGGCGGGGCTTCCCGGGCGCGCAGCCGCAGTGCGAAGATTCCGGCCCGGCGCCGACGTCACAGGAGCCCGCTCCTGACGGGGAGCTTCGAGAGCGCGCGTCGCTCTGTCACGCAGGCGCGCTCGCGCGGCGTAGGTGGTGCTAGAGGCCGCCGGGGGGTTGGAGGACTGCTGCGCTGCCGCCATTTTGTGGGGTGTTTGTCGCAGCGACTGGAGCTGGGCGACGGCGGCTTGGCGACGTTTCTGGGGCACAGGCCCTGTTGCTCTAGCGGAGGTGAGGCTTTGGGTGAGAGGTGCGGGCGGCGCGGCTGCGAGTCTTACGTCTCGGAGACGGGGGTCGGCGAGAAGCCCGGGGGCCGGGGCCTCGGCGGCCGGGGGTGAGTTGGCGGTTCTGAAAGCTGGCGGCCTTGGGCACCTCGCGTTTTCTCGGCACCGCGCTTCGGCTGCTGACCCTTCCCTGAAAGCCCGGGATTCGCCTTCCGGCGCTGGGTGGCGGAGCCGGGCTTCCGATGGACCCGGCCAGCGCCCGATCGGGCGAGCGAGAGCGCGCGGGGACCTCCCGGGAGACCCTGTCCCGTCGGCGGTGCCCGTGGCGTGGGAGATGAGCCCCTGCCCGGGGTGTCTGGCCTCGGACTCCGTCTCCTGCGTTTGGGGCCTTCCAGATCACAGCGGTTGTCCCTACGCGTCTGCGCTAAAGGCCCCGCTGGCCGGGACCCGGGGACAGGTGGGGTGAGCCGGGCGAATCCGGCTGATGGGATTCACCTTTGCCAGCGAGAGGCTGAAATGCGGAGCACTTGCCTTTTGTGCGGTTCTGGTTTTTTCCCTTAGGTGGAGCGTGCCATGGTTGCAGCGACAGAGCATTTCCGATCGTTTCGGTTGCTTAAGTCGGCAGCGCTCCAAACTGATCTGGTCGGGCTCTGGAGTTGTCCTTAGGCGGTTGTGCTCCAAACACCCACAGACTTGTTGTTGTTGTTGTTACCCGTTTAAAAACGAAGCCCTCTCAGAGCCTTCCAGTCCCAACTTCTAACCTACTTTGCTGTTTTAAGCTATGTACGTAGCATAAAGTTGCCAAGTTTCTAGGGTCTTAAGAGTGGTGGAACATCGTTATGTGGAGATAGAAATGTGGATCCATTGTGGCTGATGTTTTTATTGAAAGATAATGTGATTCTAGCATTTAAAAAATAAAGTACAGCGTAATAACTTTTGGCAGTTTTTCTTTTCTGTGTATTTTAAGGAACATTGGTGGGCCCAGGAATCTTGTCTTTGCCTCCTGAGAAAACAGTCCTGGATATTGCTGGGGGTGGGTCCTGGGACCAAGAACTGAATAACTGAATTTTTTTTTTTTTTTTTTGCGAAGTATGAGGGGTTGGTACTGGGTATTGAACGAACCCAAGGCCTTGACTTTGAGCTAGCTACATCGCAACCCTCTTTTTATTTTCAATTTTATGACAGGTCTCGAAAGTTGCTAACTTGCCAGGCTGGGCTTGAACTCCTGTGACAGCCTCACACATTGCTAGAATTATTGGCCTATACCACCAAGCCCGAGTAAATTCAGTTTTAAGTGGTGAATCTGACTAGAGAAATAATTTTAGGCCCTCACAAGGAATTCATGCTTATTTTAATGTTTGCATTATTAGTAACTTTGACAACTTTAGAGTTCTTCCTCGTAAGAGGTGAACCTGGGTAGTAGAGGAAAAAAACTAAAACCCACGTTGATGTCTTGCAAAACTTGTGTAATGCAGGTAATAATAATAACTGTCTTTAATCATCAGAGGTGTGCTTTTGCTTTTTAAGAATGCTTGGGGGCTGGGTAGCCTTAGAGCGTATTGACGGGACTGAACCTGGATTCAGTCTTCAGAATGGATGAGGGTGGTTAACCACCAGGAGTACCTAATGTGGTTAAAGTACAGTTTGAGAATTGAAGGATCAGGTCAGAAGAATTACAGTGTCCCATTGGAAATGGAAAATATTTTCGATGGCTTTTCTGAAGAAATGTATATATTTTTTCTCCAAGTAAATTTGTAGTGTCATTTATTTTCTCTTCATATATATTGAACTGACTGTCCAACCTGAGTGCTTAGCAGAAGCTTGAGAAATTTTAGGGGTTTTGTTTGATAATGCCTTCTCTTCCTTTTAAAGTAAGCTAGAAGAGAAGCTGACATTATCAAAAGGATGCCAAATGTACCTAGACTTCAATCAGGAAGAAAATGAAAGTACCTGAATGCTTGGGCTGGGGATATATTTCAGCAGTAGAACTCTTGCCTTGCAAGTAAAAAGGTCTAGGTTCTATCCTGAGGCTGGAGGAAAAAATTCTGAGTGGTTGAGTTGTGTGATGACATGATGCGCACAACACTTCGTTAGAAAAACCTTCCAGGAGATTTTAAACAGCCTTGTTTCAAAACCTTTAGTTAATTTGAAAACATTTGAACTTTTACTTGACATGTTTATTTCTCGTTTAGGGAACCTAAATTAGAATATTAATTTTGTTCCATTTTAGCCTTTTTCAGTTCCTTTGCTGAGTTGTGAAATTTTTACCATTTATATGAACCTTGATTATCCAAGTTTGGACTTTACTGTTAAAAATTTAATGCTTTTGGAAAAGAATTAAGATGGGAGAACTTGAGGATAGGTACTGTGCCTAGAAGGAATTCAGGTTGTCAGTGAAGTCTGGGAATTGTCACTGTCATTTTCTGAGGTCACTGTGACCATGCTCCTCTCCATCCTTGTAGGTTGGTTTCCTTTTCAGAAAGACTCCAGTTTTGTAATCAGTAGTTTTTTCAGAAAAACTGAAGGATAACAACAAAAACTGAAGGATAATATGGAAATGAACTTTGATACAGGAAATGCTTCATAGCAGTTGTTGGTTTCCCTTCACTTTGTCTGTTGAGTCCCCAGTGTCTACCTCTTATTTTGAAAACCATGAAGTCATTCTCAACTTTAGAGAAAGATACTTCATTTAGAAGTTTGAAGAAAAGAAACTTCACTAAGGAGTTTAATGATGTTTACCTTTAAACCAGAGTCGTCTGCTTGTGGTTTATTTAGCTCAGCTCATATTTTAACATTAACTTTTTTTAATGGTGTACGGGGGAATAAACCCCCGGGTCTTTACACTGAGTTATATCTTCAACCCATCTTGCATTTTGAGACACAGTCTCACTAATTTGCTAAATTGCTCATACTGAGCTCACACTTGGGATCTTCCTGCCTCATCCTCCCATTGTGCTGGGTTTACAGGCCTGTGCCATCAGAAGAGTGTTAACACTAAGTAACACTACATTTTAAAAAGAAAGCACGTTGGTAACCTAATTAGAAAGTCAACTAGGAGTTAACAATATAAAATTAGAAAGTTACTAATTTCTAGCTAAGTACTACTATTGTCTACTTGGCCTAAACTTTGTTTTTTGGCCCTTTTAAAAATGGGATGGGAAGGGAATGTGAAGTCCTTGCAATATGTATGTGCACAGAATTCTTACGTTTAATGTAACCATTGTATTTGTACTAAAAAAAATGGGGGAAATAAAAATTTTTGTAAGAGCTGTTGTTACTTGAAGACAAGTACCAGGCTAAGAATTTATTCTGGTTATTATCAGAAAAGCTGAAAGAAAATGTTTTTTAAGATTTTAAAAGTATTTGTCATTTAGTACTAGATCTGTGCTCCTCAGCTATATAGTGTGCCATGCCTTGGAAGCATGCTTAAAAAGATTTTAGAACCTATTTGATCCCATGTGCAGTGTGTGTACAGCAATAATTATTCAACATAACTATCTTTCACTTCCACAACTCACTTTTTTTTCTGTTAACAGATGCGGCATTCCAAACGGACTCACTGCCCTGATTGGGATAGCAGAGACAGCTGGGGCCATGACAGCTATCACGGAAATCACAAACGGAAAAGGAGATCTCACAGTAGTACACAAGAGAATAGGCATTGTAAACCACATCACCAGTTTAAAGAATCTGATTGGTAAATTACTCTTGAAATTAGTAACATTTTGGTCCTTCTAGGTTTGATGAGTTACATTAATGGCTTTCATCTGTCATATTCTTTTCTAATTCAGCCAAAAAAACCCACTAAGTGCCCATTATAGGCTATCCTTTATAAGTGTCAAGGCTACAGCTGTGAATGAAAGTTCCAGCTCTCATTTATCTGTGAGAGGGGGAAGACAGTTGACCAGTAAGCAAATAAAAGCTGTATTCGAGGGCTTGGGAGACTGGGTAGCGCAGTGGTAGAACACAACTTGCAAGAGTTGTGAAATTTTTTTTATGAGGCCTTGTGTTCTATCGCTGGTACCATTATGTGTATGAATATTTATACTTACATATATTTAATAACATTTTTGAACCCCTGCTGTCAGTAAGATAGGTGGTGAGATAAAACAGAAGTTGAGTAGTGATAAAAGCATGCCCAATGACTACATTAATTTGTGCAGGGAGATAATGGGAGTTAATCCAGATGAGAAAAGCAGCATGTACTATTTGGGAATGTTAAAGTATGTTGGAGATGAGTTACTTATATTGATGTTTTTCAGGATGTAGCATAAAGTCGGTATATCTAGGATTTTTAAAAGGTTGCTTTGCTATATGAGCTACTCCTTTACAAAAGCAGTAGTTAGTAATATAGGAAAGAGCTTCAATAGGAATTTGTAACAGTAGAGTCTGTTTTGTTGTACTTACTGGTATAACATTTGGAGGCAATACATCTATGTAGAATTAGAGGAATCTTGAAGTTCTAATGAGTAGAGTTTCACTTTGTCTTTTGTCATTTTTTTCTCATTTGTTTCCTTGGTTCTGTGTTTTCTCCTTGTTTGTGCAGATGTACCATTGGGACAGCTTACCATATTGCTTTCTAAATTAGCCAGCTGGGGTTACTTTAAAAAATAGTTTGTAATTTTTTCCTTCTCCATGCTAAACAGTGAACTTGTTTGTAGCCATTGCAGACTAATCATGCTTTATCACACATTGTTGCAGAGGGGAAGGTTTTTGTGGTAGCATTTCAATAACCGGAGCTAATGTAGTATACTACAAAAATATCTGTGCCCCTTCCTTCCTCTCTCTCTCTCCCCCCTTTGTGTTCTTTCTTCCTTTCGAGACAGAGTCTTGCTCTGTAGTCCAGCCAGTCTTGAGCTCACTTTTTAGCCCATGCTGGCCTTGAGCACATGGCAGACCTCCTGCCTCAGCCTCCTGTGCGTCTAGTTTGCAGCATGCCTCTCCCCACCCACCTTGTTTTGTGTTAAGAGGAAGTGTCTTGAGCCACATATAAAAAATATACATTTAATACTAAAACTTCCTTTTAAAATTCTTTTATTATAATGTTAAAAATAAAGACAAAAATAGACTGTAGGTTGGAAACGCCTGCATAATATCACACTGCTTATTATTCATAAGCTTGGTATGCATTGTGTGGGTGGAAAGGAAAGGCTTTGAGTGGTGAGTAGTTCATTTCTGTTCATAGTTTTATTATCTAAATACAATGCTCAGTCCCATTAACTAGCAGGCTGATACTTCCTCTTTGACACTGGCAGCAGACATGTTTGGTGGTGATTGCTTACCATAATCCAGAGTATCTTAAAAGTCTTTTCGAAAGTTAAAAACTATATGTGAGGGCCTAGAGGAATGGCATGGTAGTTAGGTACTTGGCTAGCAAACACAAGGCCCTGAGTTAGATTCCCCAGCACCACATAAAACTGGTGTGGTGCACGCCTGTAATCCCAGCCCTTGGGAGGCTGAGGCAGGAGGATTGCCATGAGTCCAAGGGTAGCCGGGCTACATAGTGAGTTCAGGACCAGCCTGGGCTACAGAGAGATACTGTGTCTCAAAAAAGAGAGAGAAAAAGTTTTATACAAATAGTTTTCGTAACATAACAGAACAATTTTAAATGCAGAAAATATAAAGAGAGTAGCTTTAGGATGCCGCTAGTGCTGTGTTATTTGGATATAGATTTTTTTTTTCTTACAAAGAGTTTTGTGTACAAATTTTTGCCTCTAATTATTTCCTTAAACTGGACTTCAAGAAGAGGCATTAAAAACGTACTGTAATAAGAGGCATTTTTAGTAAGAGTGTGAACTATTAATAAACTTCTTGCTACATATTTGTACATATCTTTTTTTTAAGAAGGTTTATGCCAAATTATACTTAAAGCCCCTTTTCGCAGTCATGTCTCTTGGCTACTTTGAAAGGTCAAGGATGCTGTTTTGTTTTAATTTGATTTTAACTTTTCTAGTGAATTCATGAACTATGTGAACTTGTTAAAAATTCCTATTTTTTATAGTGATGATTTAGAAGGGCGCTGTATTATATATTATTTTAACCCTTTGTCACATATATTAAAAAAATACCTTTTCTTTCTAATTTGCCTTTGGCAGTAGCCTGTGAATTAATCCTCCTAACAGGCTTACTGATCCCATTCTGCACACTATTAGGAAGACCAGGGTGGCCGTAAATACCACCTTTATCTACTGTGGTTAAAATTCTTAAATGTCTTCCCATAACATAAAGCATCAAATCTTACACCACTGATTCTCAAACTTTTACTATGAATAAGAATCATCTCAGAGGACTGTCTAAAATGCAGTTTATCAGATTTATATTTACTGAGTGTGTTGTGGGCTTGGTAATCTCATTTGTAATGACTGACTGTGATATCACTACCAAATAGACCATATTTTGAAGAACACTCCTTAGCCTGGCAGATCTAAGTTTTTTAACCATCACTTTGAGCTAGATAATTTGTCCATATTCCTTTGGGTAAAAATTGCTTTTGCCAAAATTGTCTACTTTTTTCTGAGTAATGAATGTGTAGTCTAGTTAATCTCAAAGCCTTGTGGCTAAAAGTGCTATGATAATGTAAGATGCCAACATGCCATTCTTCTCCCTGGAATTTCTTCTACTTCCCACTTTGTCCAAATTTTGGCCCCCTTTGTGGAGCAACTCCATTTCTTTTTCATGAATTCTTTCTTGATCATTTGAAGCAAATTGAGTTATTTTCTCCGACTCTTAAGCACTCATGTCCACCCTTTCAGTGTTTCCTGTATTGTTGGATTTTATGAGTACTGTCATACTACTTGTTGACAGACTTTGCCTTATATGATTTTTAAACTCTTGCACAGAAATAGTTGGAAATAAAAACAAATTCCTATAACCTCATCAGTTTGGCCCAATTTAAAGGCTACAGTAAAATATTTACTGGACTTTCCGTGAATATTTTGAATAATTAGTCTTTTCATTCTGTCTACCTGGCTATAACATGTATAATCCTGTACTCTTTTGTTTACATGCTCTCTGAGCTTTTGTCTTTAGAGATTGAAAAGGTCCTCATGTTTTTTGTTATATTCTCATATATAAATTATTTTTAGATTATCAGTAGCTCTAATTTTATGCATTATTTTAAACTAAAGGTTGATAAGTGTGTTGTTTTATTTTTCCCCCAATACAAAGAGTTTTGGAATTACATGGGAAAGATGCCTTACAGAAATTAAACAAGATGCTCAAACTTGAGAAGTAATGTCTAGATGCTTGTGGAGATCGCTGTGTCAGTTTCAGGCCCGCTGACCTAGGCCCACAGTCTCAGCAGGAGTGTTTCTCTTATGGCTAAAACTTAGACCAGCACTAGGGGATAGGAAGAGTTCTTGCATCTGACAAGCCTGTATTAAATGCCAGCCTTGTTGGGTAGTAGTTGTGAGGAATGTTTCTTCTTTATTTCTGCCCAACTAGTGCTGAGAAAAAGAATGAGAGAATATTCTGGGGAAGTAAAGGTTTTGGTGAGGGCAGTCTAGGCAACGTCTGTCACTCCATTGCTTGTCAGGATTGTTTTAGCTGATTTGTCTGACTGGGCAGGTGTCCCCTCTCTCCCTCAGTGCTCCATGTGCATCCCTCTTGAAGCTTCGCACTGTGTTGAAGAGGACACTCATCCCAGGTAGAAAGGGGGATGGGAAACTGGGCCAATTGAATTTATGTCCTTTTCTTTTCCATCAGATCAAGGATACTTAACTGGGATCCGTTAATTTCCTAAGATCCATAACCTCCATGAAATTCCTTGCTAGTTTAAGCATTTATGTGTTCCTTGGGGAAGACGGTCCACAGCTTTCATCAGATTTTCAAAGGAATCTGTGGATCCAAACACAGTGGCATTAGATAATGTTGTTTTTGCTTGTGTTTCTTCTGTATTTTTCATGCAGGAATGATAGGAAATTAGAACTACAAAGGGAGGTAGGGTGATGGGACTTTTGTAATCCTAGGCAAGCAGTTACAGCATCCCTTTCTCATTTGTGGGGGATATATTGGAGATCCCGTCAGCATACTACGTAGTCCTCAGATGCTATGTTGTCTTTTGTAAGTGGAAATAATGCTAGAAATGGAAAGAGGAGGATCAATAATTGATGGATAATTGCAATTTGAAAAAAGTTTTTGTCACTAATGTGCTATATATATAAACCATGGCATTGTCATTGAGGGACCTTTATTATTTGTAAAATAAAAGGACTGGAATACATTCAAGGCTTCTTGTATCTAGTACACTTTTTGTGGAAGAATTGTGTGTGCCAGGATGTCTAAAATGCATTTACATTGAAAGAGAAAGGAATTCTGTTTTGCCTGCCTCTGATTGTCCTGGGCTGTGGGCTCAGTAAGAGCAGAAATGACTGATGAGTTTCTGAAGAGCAGTTTTGTGAATTTTCGATTTTAGCTTTGTCCAGAAGGTAAAGGAATCCTTGTTAAGTAAGCACTAAATATAATTTGACTCTAACTTTTGTTTATTGGTGTGAAGTGCCTAACAATAATTTTGAAAGTGGAAAAATATAGACACATTTGTTTGTTGAAGTTATTTCTTAAGTTTGTAAGATAGGTAAAAATTGTAACTCATTAATTTGAATTTTTTTCTTTTATTGAGATAGCTGTTTAAACCAACAAATCTTGAAAGAGTGTTTTATTGGCTCATATTATTCAGTAATGAGAATGATTTTAATTCCTGTAATGTGTTTGCAGTCATTATTTAGAAGCACGGTCCTTGAATGAGCGGGATTATCGAGACCGGAGATATGTTGATGAATACAGAAATGACTACTGCGAAGGATATGTTCCTAGACATTATCACAGAGACGTTGAAAGTGCTTATCGGATCCATTGCAGTAAATCCTCAGTCCGAAGCAGGAGAAGCAGTCCTAAAAGGAAGCATAATAGACACTGTTCAAGCCATCACTCACGTTCGGTATGATTGATTTTGTTATCTTGATTGAATTTTTATTTGTGGGTAAAAGCTCATAAGGAGCTGTAAGTTTCTTTTTATGTAATGCTGTTTGGATATATTGTATTTATATTACTTGAGTCCTTAAAAGATACTCCACATTTTCATGGCTGATCTGTATGTTTATTAGTTAGCCCTCACTTGCACACATTTACTTAAATTCTGTAGACCAGGTCATGAGTTTGAATTTTAATAATAAAAGTATTTTATTTTTTTGTGTTTCTGTGATACATTGTTTATATAATACAAAGTAAAGCACCCATGTTTTCTTTTAACTTAAATTTTTTTTTTCTACTTTGTAAGGAACTTTTTTTCTGATACTGAAAAAACAAATATGGGAGTTTGAACTGTTGGATACTTAAATGTTAAACTTTGTATAGTATAGTTCCATAGTGTAATGTATACTTGTCCACACTAATTCTCGTAAAATTGTGAAAATGGGTGCTAAGTAGGAAATTATTTTAAAAACCAGCATTTTTAAAACATTCAGACATTTTCACTTAATTTGTAAACTTTGAATTTTTCTTCCCAAGTTTTCTTCAGTAGAACTGTTACTAAACATTGAAATTAAGTAGTCTTTATTTTTCCTTTTTATTTTAATTATGCCTAATTTAAAATATTGCTAAATAAGAATTTCAGCTAAGCTTGACATTTAAAAACAATTTTTCTGACAAACTAGACATCTCAAACTCAAACAGCATATGCTAGTTATAGTTAGAGATAAGTAAATCATGACATTGCATTCTTTAAATTTCAAGACTTCAATTTAATCAGTATTTTAAAGAGACAATTGTGTTGTTTTTTTTTCTATTGCCACTTTAAGTATCTTATCTGAAAATCTGTTCCTTGCCATGTTTTTCTTCTGTAACATAAACTGTGCCCTGTGAATTTCTGGGGACTGAATTTGAAATTGCTCCTGCCAACTGTTCGTGGCCTGGTGCTTATCTGAATGCCTGAATATCTCCCCGCTGAATGAATTGCGTATTCTGCCCTGAATTCACTCTGATATATTGATTGGCTGGACGATCTTGGTGCTGCCCACTTGCCGTTCCAGAAGAGCCACCGAAGGAAAAGATCCAGGAGTATAGAGGATGATGAGGAGGGTCACCTGATCTGTCAAAGTGGAGACGTTCTAAGAGCAAGATGTATAGAATATTTTTCAACACTTTTTAAACTTTGCAGACAGAATAATCTTTTTAAGCATAGTTTGTCAGCGGGGGGCTAAAGAACTCTTCATTGCTTTTTTGTTTTGTTTTTTGTGGGTTTGTTTGTTCTTTTATATTTCTTCTTTTCTATAGAATTTAAATATTTCTACTCTAAAGTTTCAAAATAATGGAATTTGAGATTAGAGCAAGAAAGATAGCTCTTTCTAATTGTTTTATAGCAGCTGAAAATAAAATAATTTGAGTGCTGAAACCTTAGTTATGCTTTGATAGAGATCATTTGAAAATATTCCACACTTAAGCTTTCATTGTTTGAATAACTAGAAAATTGATTCTCAGGTACTTATACTTCCTTTTTTCTCCCTCACTTTAGATGAAATTGTGGACACTTTGGGTGAAGGGGCCTTTGGCAAAGTTGTAGAGTGCATTGATCATGGCATGTAAGTTTCTTCTTTTTTGTATCATTAATGTATCAAAGGTCATTTTTGATTACGGTGAATTCATAGTTTAGATAATGTATATATATTTGAAGAAGTAGGTACGTGTTCTTTTGGTAGATGTGCAACAAAATTTCTAAATTAGTTTTGAGATGTGCCATGAGTGTGGATTTTGATTCAGAATCTTGACGAAGTTTACCAGATGGAGTTCATTGAGATGAAAAAGTGGATGTTCATGTGAAGGAGTTTCTCTCAGAGCTAAAGCCTTTAGCTGTCAATAAGAGATTCAGGTGGTTTTGTATTATATAATAAGTATAATAGATAATAAAACCTGTCTAAGCTTAGTTGTTAGTGTCTTAAACTATAAAGAAATTGCTTTAGACATAGAGAATAAGCCAAAATCTTAAGGGGATCTTAGTGGGTATTAAATCCAGGATTGCACTCAAGGAAGGCAAGCACTTCATAACTGAAGTACATCTCCAGCCCGTGTGTGTGCACATGTACCTGCGTGCATGCATGTGTTTTTATTTGAGATTGAGCCCAGGGTCTTCATAATGAGCTGTTATCCTATACCTTATTTTATTTTATTTCTTCTCTTTTATTTTCTCTCTTACTGAGACAGGGTCTTCCTAAGGTGGTAAGTTGCCTGGGCTGGGCTTGAACTTGTGATCCTCTGTTTTAGTCTCAGAATGCTGAAATTATAGGCCTGTGCTGCTGTGCCTGGGTGTCAAACTTCTTTAATGAAATACAACTCATTTGATCTTCTCTGCCTCATTTTACATTTTTCCTCAGGATCTATATTCTGTAGTTTGCCTGCTTTTTTGTGAGTCCCTTAAAACAATTACTTAAAACTGTACCTTTTTTTAATTTAATTTTTATTGTTTTTCAGACAGCGTCTTGTTCTATAGCCCAGGCTGGTCCTGAACTCGCTACGGAGCACTTTAACTGTTGAGCCTTTTCTCCAGCCCAAAACTGTATCTTTCTGACAATAATACCTAAGGTTTTTCATCAGAAATTAAAATGGTTGGAAAGAATATAATTTCCAAGTTGTTGTAAATATAAATGTTTTAAAAACAAAACTTAACCTCTAAATGTGTTTTAAGGATTTTTTAATTGGAGTTGCTTTATTCCGAGATTTAAATTTTTTTTTCCTCAATCTGGGTTTTTAACCATGTTAAAGATGGACTGACAACCCAGTGTTATTACCAGACACCCAGGTCTGTACACATACCCTTTTGCCTGCCACGGCCCAACCAAAGGCCACCATTACTTTAGTGAAAAGGAGCAGAGCTTTATTCTCTGCTACCTCCAAGGAGATGGAAAGGCTCTATTTGCCTTCCACAGCGGGCCCAGCTGTGCTACATCCCGAGCCCATTTTTAGACAGGATCTCTCTGAGGTGGCCAGGTTGGCCTCCAACTTACGGTCTTGCTTGCTCAGCTTCTTAGAGTGCTGGATTTACAGTTAATGTTCCATTTTGCCCTGCTGGTTGCAATGTTAGGAATATATACTTCATATTTTAAAATGTTAAAGTACCATGCTGTTAGAATTTTAGCCCTGAAATTTTTTTCAGTGATTCTTAATAAAGATACATAATAATTTTCAAAGCATTACATATAAAAGAAGTAAGTATGGCACCGTAACAATCACTTGTCCTGTAACCTGGGCTTATTTTATGCAAGATTGCTAGTCATGTGGGAAAGGGCGCTCCCTGCTGGCATTTGGGGGTGGACATAGGGTGAACGGGATTGGTTTTAAAGGTACTGGTCAGGAATTCATTAGTGCATTTCAGTTGAGTCAAAGGAAAGATCTCACAGAGTGAAAGATCCAAAGTGAGAATTTTGGTATGTAAACTTAAAATACAGCTTAACAGCCAGAGATGGAATAAATGGAGGATTAGAATGAGAACTATTATTAAAGCGGCTGTAAGATAGCCATATTTGCTTGTGTAAGTCCCACTAATCTCTACCAGGCGAATTGGAAGGAAGGAAAACTTTCTTCTGCATGGAAGGCTGGTTTTCTATGGATACATTAATTTAATTTCGGCACATAAGAATGGGTGATGTTCTTTGTGTTCTCTTAGAGTTAGAATCATGGTGGAAGAGAGGGAAGGGAAAGAGTTTATTCATTTTGGAACTACATAGATGAATTTGAGTTAATATTTAATTACATTATCCTAATGAAATAGAATTTTCTTTAAGACATTTTCTTGATAAATGGCATTTCTGTATAGCTGACATTTTCAAGAAGATCTTTTAACATTTCCATTTTTCTAAAATTACTCACTTATTTGTTTTATCTCGCCATTAATACAAAATTTTAAGTATGTAATCATAGATTCCTTATAATATTTAGATCAGTGTGCTAGTTTAGGTATATATAGATGAATTCAAACATATTTTATATTAGAGGACTCAAATTATAGTGAACCTTTTATTCTCTTATTTGGATCTAAAATAATACATATGTTATATGTTCAAGTCCCTAGCAGCAGCCATAAATATTTCGCTGTTATGTCTCATCTGACAATCATTTACGTAATTATAGCACAATATTTATGTAACTGTCCTGAGAACTTTGTCGATCCTCATTGACTGAATCCTGAATATTCAGCTTCCAGAGCCACTTCGTGACCACCTTCATTTATGAGCAGACTCTTAAATGCATACTCAAGATGTTTTCTCCTTGGGCTGGACATTAGTTCAGTGGTAGAGCGCTTGTCTAGGATGGTTATGGTCCTGGGTTCAATACGTAGCACTGTAACAACAAAAACTTACCGTTGAACTTACTTGTATTCTATTCATAAAGAATATTATCCTAAATTGTCTATTATCACCTGATCTCTGCAACAGAAATGTAAATTTTTAATACTTAGAAATGTTCTTAGACTCTCAAAAATGTGGCTGAAATAGTTCAAGAAATTTCCACCTACCTTTACTCAGATTCTGCAAAATGTTAAAATATTTGCAAATATTTTTAACTTACATGTACATGTTAGTTTCAAATTTGCCAGCTGATGTACAGATATTATTCAGATTTCACTGCTTGTGTCCCGTTAGTGTTCTTTTAAAATTTCTTAAGATTCTTAGTCTCTGAGTATTTAATCAAGTTAATAAATAGTATTTGATGATTCCAGGTATAAATTAAGTGTATTAATATAAATGTGCTACAGAATTTTGCACTCACTACACTGAAACAACCTATTGAAATGTATCTTTTATTGGGATCGTTGGAGCTCCAAAAAAATGGATAGATAAATATCTCACTATTTAGCATTGTCTAACACTGAGAAAACTATTATATAATTTTATGGGAATATATGGGAATTTCTTAGAGCTTTTGGTTTTGTTTGCTTTGCAGTGCTGTGGATTTCATTCAGGCCTTGTACCTGCAAGGAAAATCCTCCAGCACCTAGCCATAGTTCCAGCCTCAACAGTTATAAGTGGGGTTTTTCTTCCACTTCTTAAGCTAGTCATCCAAACATAGAATGTCTAATCGAAAAACTTGTGTGATGGCTTATGAAGGCCCAACTTGATTAGAACAGTGTTGAAATCAGTGAATTGGAAACCAGCAGACATGGAAAAAGTTATGCTTTATAGGTGTCATATTTGTTTCTTGGCTCCAAAAATGTCCCAATATAAAAATCTTGAGTTGAGCTCTGTATTTTTATTTTTTGTTCTAGGGTTAGAATTCCAGGTCCGCAGCTCTTTTAATTTTTTGAGATAGGGTCTGGCTAAATTGCCTAGGCTGGGCTTGGACTTGCATATATCTACCTCAGCTTCCCAGAGCAGAAGGATTACAGGCCTGTGCCACTAGGACAGGCTACGTTTATGTCTCTTGCATAAGTAAATGTGCAAAGCTTTTTCTTGGCTTCATGGTTTACAGATGGTATCTTTGATGAAACGTTTCGTTTTCCTCCGACTTTCACAGTCTCATAGCTATCTTTCAGGACTTAGTTGTTTTCTTTGTAAATAGTTGCTTAATTATATGAACAATTGGAGCTTAGCCTCTTCTGTGAAGAAGTCCTAATTTGTTCATTCACCTATTCCATTCGATTGTGAGATGTATAGGGACAGGTCTTTTTTTTTGTCACTTAATGCATATTGTTTGATAGTGGATAGGTGTAGCCTTGTAAGTGAATTAATTTTTTCAACAGCAACATGTTCTGTTCTTGGTTCATATCATATGTTTTATTGTATAAAATCTAGATAAGTGTAGAATTTCAGGAGCAAACATTAACGTAAGTATTCAGGGAATAATTGTGTTATGTAAAGAATATTTTATCAGTGTTTTGAAAAGATATGTGGAATTTGATATATGCTGTAAAAGATTTTAGAAAAATGGCATAGAGGAATTTGTAATTAAGATTATGTGCTTCTTCCTGGTCCTATACATTTAGTCAGTTCACTTTAATTTTCTTTTTTAAGGGATGGCTTACATGTAGCAGTGAAAATTGTAAAAAATGTAGGTCGTTACCGTGAGGCAGCTCGTTCAGAAATCCAAGTATTGGAGCATTTAAATAGTACGGATCCCAACAGTGTCTTGTAAGTATAAATTGAATAATGAAACTTAATACTACTTTTAAAAAATTAAAGTTTTGTGAACTGAATTACTGTTTTGGTACGTTTTAGCCGATGCGTCCAGATGCTGGAATGGTTTGATCATCACGGTCATGTTTGCATTGTGTTTGAACTGCTGGGACTTAGTACCTATGATTTCATTAAAGAAAATAGTTTTCTGCCATTTCAAATTGATCACATTAGGCAGATGGCTTATCAGATCTGCCAATCAATAAATTGTAAGTATACTGGGTAAATCTTTTTAAACACCAGAAAATTTAATGTGTGTGTGTATGTGTGTAAGCAGCATACCAAAACTTATTGCTGAACAGACACGTAATACGAGTAAAGATGAAACCCCTCTAAACCACCATTTCCATTCCCAATCCCTCTCATCTGTGTCAGTACCAGTTGAGTTTCTTAGTGAAACTAATAACTTCTTTTTGTTCTCTTTGTAGTCTTACATCATAATAAATTAACCCATACAGATCTGAAACCTGAAAATATTCTATTTGTGAAGTCTGACTATGTAGTCAAATATAATTCAAAAATGGTAAGTTGAGACATTTTAATTTTGGTGTTCTGTTTTCAAATTGATTTAACTTGATGATTCTTAAGGAATTTCCTTTTTGAGCTTTACTATATCCTGATGTTTGACCATAAAAGGTGTAGGGTTGGTAGTGTAGCTCAGTGGTACAGCACTCGCTGAGCATGTGCAGTTCCCTGAATTCTATCCTCAGCACCATAGAAAAAGCGTGATCATGTGCAAGCCTTTTGAGCTGTACTGTAAGATATTTTATGTTTGTAGTGAATTTCATGTTTTACTCAACTGTCTCCTTAGAAGCGTGATGAACGCACACTGAAAAACACAGATATCAAAGTTGTTGACTTTGGAAGTGCAACATATGATGATGAGCATCACAGTACTTTGGTGTCCACACGGCACTACAGAGCTCCAGAGGTCATTTTGGGTCAGTAGATAACAGACTTGCTTATATTGTAATTAAGAGATTTTTATTCTTTAGATCTTGGGGTAGGAGGGATTGTGGGCTAGAATGATCTTAGCAATATACAGAAAAAGTTTTCTGCAAAAAGTCTGTCAACATTGCTGTAAATGTTTTTCCTGATAACAAATGTGATCCATTTTTGAAAGATACCCCTAATTGTGATAATTTTTGGACCAGTTAATTTTAAAGTGATACAGGACAACAAATTCTGTCTGCTGAATACATCAAGCAATGTGATTTTGAAATTATATAGATATTTGTTTTCATGTTGCTAAAAATTTTAGTGATAGGTTTGATGTAGAGTAGATCAAGAGGCTGCAAAAGAGGGTCAAGCCTAAGAGGAGAAATTCTGTGCTAATCATTGACAGAAAAGCTGGAGAAGAAAATGAGTTAAGGCGTAGACTTACAAGAAAGAACCTAGTAAGAGAGCACATATTTTATACCTCAGAATTTACAAATTCAAAGTTGAAAAGTTAGAAAGAAATCAAGTCATATGGCAAAGATGGAGCTGCGGCTTGGAGAGAGTGGGCAAGATTCAAATCAGGTGCTATTGAGAGATTTTCAAATATGGTTAATCAAGGGAGAGTAGATAGTAACCTGAAATTGGAGTCTTGGGACTTGAAAAGGAATCTGGAGATTGGAAGAATAGAAGAGTTCTTCATATGTTGTGGAGTGTTCCTGAGGATGAAGACAGAATTGGAGGGGAGATACAGTTTTGTTATACAAGAGGGAAGATAGTTATCCTGGATATTGACAGTGAACAGGTAATGTCCGAAGAGGTTAGGAATAGTGAATGCTGTGGAATTCCAAAGTAGCAGAATTAACTTGTCCAAAAGAGAGATCATGGGCAGTACATGGGTGAATTTCTTGGTGAAAAGCTATTGTTAAGAAAATAGGAGTGATTAAAGGAGACAACTTCTTATCACAGGTCCTGACTCTAATGTGTATAGATTTTGTGTGTGTTAACCACAAGTAGAAACTGTTGTATTATCACCCATATGTTCAGATGATGGGTACTAAGTGAAAAAAAGTCATAGTGATCAAG
This sequence comes from Ctenodactylus gundi, assembly GCA_004027205.1. Taxonomy (NCBI): domain Eukaryota; kingdom Metazoa; phylum Chordata; class Mammalia; order Rodentia; family Ctenodactylidae; genus Ctenodactylus; species Ctenodactylus gundi. The sequence goes on from PVKB01000820.1 coordinate 23,119, forward strand.
GCCTTTGGATATGTTTACTTCCTTTGTCTTTAACTTCAGTGATATTACTGAAAGTAATTGAAATGTAGCGTTTTCTTTTTGTATTTTCATTGTACTTTTTACTAGATGTTTGATCTTTAAAAGGTTAGAAATGTCTGATTTGTTCCTCTCCTTTTTCAAATGAATATAGGCTTAAGAAGACCTAGGTATTTTATTTATTCATAAATAGTTCTGCCATTGAGAATTCTGAAGGAGAAAGTACATGTGATCATGTAAAATTTATTACATGTCTAGACAGCGTGAAGTACATTTATCTAGCTGCCTTTCTGTAATCTTAAAGGTCTCTGTAATTCCTGCTTATAAATGAAAGTGCTTATAATTCTTATTACAATTTTTGTGTAACATAAAATAGTGCTTCTTTTCATGGAAGATACAAGCTCAGATATTAAAATGTGGAATAATTGATAGGTGCTAAGTATTTACATTCTGAGGGTAATTATAAACTTATTTTCACTAATGTAAAAATTCCTGAGTATACCGTGAACGGAGTTTTATTCATTAACAGTTAAGAGTAGCAGTGCTGCCCCATCATGTGACAGTTGAGAGAGTATGGAATTGGTAGTTGGAAAATGTTTGGTAGTCTTCTTTCTATTTTGTACAAAATACCCCTCTCAGTTAAAATACGTTATTTTGATATAAGCACATAGGTCATGTTATGAGATCATACTGCATAATGTGTGAGGTAAGCTCAAAGTGTAAAGCTGTATCTGCCAAATAAGAAAGGGCATGCAGTGGATTCCCACTTGAAGGTTGTTGCATCGTAACGTGTTTCTGCTTGTCTTGAATAGCTTTAGGTTGGTCTCAGCCTTGTGACGTTTGGAGCATAGGTTGCATTCTTATTGAATACTACCTTGGGTTCACAGTCTTTCAGGTATGTATCCAGTAAATTTTGGCTACTAATTCATAATGACTTTCAAGTGTTATAGTAGTGTTCATATTTTAGCTTCCCTCTTGAAAATCGCTACAGATAATTCCTCTTAAGATTAAAACTTGCATATGCAAAGTGAAATATTAGTACTTGGATGAAATACTGTTAGGATGAGAGTGACATCTTTAATGCATGATTCATGTGTGCCTCCCGTTGCCTTCATAAGTGTTCAGCGTTGCTGATGTGACTAGTTAATTCAACTCTGGCTGTGCTGACTGTCATGTTCTTTCCATAAAAGAACTCAGGAACAACTGTATTTTAAAGATTCTGACTTGAGATGTCTTAGGTATTTCTTAAATGTATAAATTTTAAAAAATCATCTCAGTCTTCAAGGAAGTCAGAAAAAAACAAGGAAAAATATTCCAGTGCAGTGTGCTATTTACTGTAATGGAACAATATGAAAGATGTAGGTGAAACTCAGGGAAGTTTAATAATTGGATTTTCTTAGAAATAGAATCACTGAAGAATATAGGGAGTTTTAAGCCAGTGGTATACAGAGTTGGAGCTAGTCAGGAACCTGGAGTGTAATGATTGTATAGGAAGAGTAGTGGCATGTGTGAGTGTAGTGCTTAGGAGTAAAGGAACACGGTTTAGTCTGGGAAGAAGAGGATTGCTGCAGTAGCTCATGTAAATGGGAGCATGATGGCAGTAGGCAAGGATTACCTTGGAAAGGACTGGATATACTTTGAAAGGTATTTGTTTTATCTTGGAAGTCACTGGTATCCAAAGATGTAGGCTGACCTAAAGTGAAAATGACTTTAGAGTTACAGTTCTAGTCTTTATATAGACATTGTTCCTCCTACTTTTTCATATTTTTAAAAATACTTAAAATTTATAACAGTAAAAAACACATTGCCATCAATCCTCTTTAAAATACTCCCTGTTGTGGTAAGTCACTTATCCCATCATTACTGCTTTTCCATATTAAAATTTTCTGCTTGTGAGATGATGGTAATAGTTTTTAAAATAGAAGTCTGTAGGGCTGGGGGCATACATCAGTGGTCAAAGTTCTTGCCTGTCATGTAGAAGGCCCTGGGTTTGATTCCCCAGCACAACATAAAGTTAACCAGGTATGATGGTGCATACCTGTAATCGCAGCACTTGGGAGACTGAGGCAGGGCAATTTCTGAGTTCGAGGCCAGCCAGGGCTGCATAGTTAGCCAAGGACTAGCCTGCACTATGAATCAAGGCCCTAAAGTAATAATAAACGAAGTCTCTTTGTCAAAACCAAGAGTAGGAAACCTTATTTGGGTTTCTTTTTCCTACTCATTTTATCTGCATCTGGAATCTAACCATTTTGAAACTTCTGATTGCTGAAACCAATGCAGAATACATGGAGCCGTATCTGATCAAGATGCTCTATTGTTGAGTTTTGCTTTGTGTGGAAAGACGACTTGTGATCCAAGCTTAGTACTGAGGAGGTTGACTGAAATTTACAACAGTGTAGGAGCTGGTTGAGCTTTGCAGACTTGAGTTGCGTGGGTGTCTTTTATGCACGTACAAGTTCACTGCTGTGGGGCACCTTACCAGGCTTCTTTTTTCTCTTAATTTGTAGAGATTGAGTTGACAAGTACTTCTGAGTTCGTAGATAATGTCTAGAATCATGACTTGTCAGTTCCTGGATGTGGCTTGGTGCAGATTATTAACATTAGTTTGAGGTGTGGTTTGTATGTTCATTTCATCCTGTAAAATAACATTAAAAATGTGGGACTAGTTATTTATTTTTGTCATGAATTTTTAGTAGTACTTTGAAGACAGTACACTAGGCACTTTACCTGATAGATTTAGGAAGTATTACAATCTCAGCTTTGTAAAACGAGGCTTGGCAAAGGATAGCTTATGGTAAAGTTGAGTCTGATTCCTGTTTTGAAAAAGATCAGAGCTGGGCATGGTGGCATAGACCTTTAATCCCAGCATTTTGGGAGGCTGAGGCAGGAAGATTGCAAGTTTGAGCCTAGCCTGGGCAACCTAAGACTGAAACCCTATTTCAAAATGGAAAAAAAAAAAAAAAAGTGTTAGGGGTGTAGTTCAGAGTGAAGGTCCTGTGTTCAATACCCTGTACTACAAAAAAATAAAAAATGAAATAAAAAAGGTTAGAGAACTGGGATGGAGCTCAGTAGTAGATAATTGTTTAGAATGAGCAAGACCCTGGCTTTAGTCCTTTATACCAAGAAAAAAAAAAAGGTAATTAGGTAAGACCATTTGTGAGCAACCAAACCAATCCAAAAATAATTGTTGTCTGGCTCTTTACAGAAAGTTTGCTGACCTCTGCTCTTACAGTATACCGTTTCAGCTGTGTGTTACAGATTTTTCTATTTCACTCTAGCTAAAATTACATTACTGTGTAATTTAAGGACCTTTGAGCTCTGGCTTGGGTTTATAGCTCACCTTTTCTCATTTATGAGCTGTATGACTTTGAACTAGTGTTGTAGTCCCTTTGAACTCATGTTCCCACCTACATAGTTCAGGGTTGTGAGAATTATTGGGACCATGTTTTCATTGCCTGGGATTAGTGGACTCTATTGAATAATAGAAGTTAACTTGGATTAAAGAGCTGATTAAATGAGGAGGCAGTTTTTCTGGTAATCTCCTTCCTCATTTCTCAGTTACCAGCATGAGAGGCACAGTTAAGGAAATTGTTCAATTTTACATTAAACAACTTATGTGTTCTTCACTATGTAGACCTTATTAGTCCATCTGAGTCTAATTTCATTGCTTTTGTACCAGATGACCCACCTTATTTGATCTGGTTTGATTTTAAGGAGTTGTGTAATAGAAATTGTATAGCTGTCTAGTCTAGTCTGTTTTGTATCAGCACTATCTTAGTTTTCTTTTGAAGTACATGTAGGAAATAGCCATTTTTTTTCCTACTTTTTTAGACTCATGATAGTAAAGAGCATCTGGCAATGATGGAACGAATATTAGGACCCATCCCAACACACATGATTCAGAAAACAAGGTATGTGTTAAGATTAAAGCCCTTTTGGATATATCTGTAGTTGCTTTCCAACTATAGGAAACCTAACATTGTCCATAGTATTTGTTCCAAGGATATGGGTTATTTTTGTTCATTTTTTTCTGTACTACTAATAACTTGCAACTATGTACTGTCTAAGAATAATTCAAATTCAGTATTTGTTTTGATCAAGTAAATGTTTTTTTTTAACACTTGAGTTAATTTTTGCATAAACATTTTTCTACATTGATGTGAAAATAACACACGGACTGTGAAAAAGCTTGTCACTGAGCAAGATGCTAGTGGCTTCCAAATACAGCTTTACTACAGAAGTCACCTAGGGAGTTAAAAGATTTCTAGCCCCATTCCAAATCCAGGAGTCTGTTTTTAAGCTGGCGTTGTTTCAGGTATGGTATTTGGGGAGAATTTATTTGGGATGTTAAGTCTCATTGTGTGGAAAGATACAGGGACTATATAAAGTATCACATATAATTGTTGGTGAGGTTTGTAAAAATTGTGTGCAGGTGTATGTGTCTGTATGTGGGGGGGTGGTTATCTGTGTTTCTGTCTGGCCCCCCATTCCCTAATGATGACAGAGTAAATATGTAGCTCTTTTGTTAATTTACTAATCTAGACTTACTTTTCCTCGTAGAAAACGCAAGTATTTTCACCATAACCAGCTAGATTGGGATGAACACAGCTCTGCTGGTAGATATGTTAGGAGACGCTGCAAACCATTAAAGGTAAAAGGAAAAAAAAAACCATAAAAGTAACATTCTCATGATTATTGATACCTTAAAATTTTTTAACAAAAACGTTTTTCTTCCAGGAATTTATGCTCAGTCATGATGAAGAACATGAGAAACTTTTTGACCTGGTTCGAAGAATGTTAGAATATGATCCAACTAAAAGAATTACCTTGGATGAAGCATTGCTGCATCCTTTCTTTGATTTATTAAAAAAGAAATGAAATGGAAGTCACTGGTCTTACTATATACTTCTCTAGAAGAGATTACTTTAAGACTGTGTCAGTCAACTAAACATTCTAATATTTTTGTAAACATTAAATTATTTTGTACAGTTGAGTGTAAATACTGTATGTTTTCTATCCGTAGCATAATTACCTTGTTAGGCAAGTATGGTCTTAATAATGAATGAAGTATAAAAGTTGAAAATAATTTTTTTTCTTTTTGAGATTCCCATTTTTAAAGGCCTTTGGGATATCTTTGTGTTCAGTGATAAATGTGATCGATCTTGCCTTTTGTACATGAAGGTCAGTTCTGAAGTGACTTTTTTTTTCGAGTAAAAGGAAATCTTGTCTACTTTGTTTTCTTAAGTGAGTATTTTTTATGTACCTCAAATTTAGAACTTTACACATTTTCTATAATTCTTGAACAGACAGTCAATATGATTAACTGTAGGCTGGCAGGTGTTAAAAACCAAAACCCACAGAACATGTTTACTGTTAAAAGAGTTTTATTAAATTGTTCATTTTTTTCTGTCATACTGGATGAAAGCAGTGGGAGAAGTTGGTGTGAATGGAAATGCATTGAGTTTGTCCATTTTGGCAGGTTGTTTAATAAAGCCACGTACACATTTCATTTAACATTAAAGTCTTAACTGGAAAGTCATCTTGGAAAATCACATTTTCCAAAAGCAGTTTGGTAAGTCATAGACGTGAAAATAGGGATTCTGATGACTGAGATTTTGGGGTTTTTTATTCTGTGGTATGGTGGTGTTAGGAATCAAACTGAGGACCTTACACATGCTAGGCAAGTGCTTTACCACTAGGGCTATCTTTTAGCGGATTAGGCTGTAACTTTTAATGTGATGTCCTAGGAGTCTTGAAATTGTCTGATACATGTTTCCTAAACAGATAGTATAAATACTTAGACTCCGGCTTGTGAATTTTAGGCTAATATTAAGTGACTTGTGATAATATTTTCTTAAATTACCAGAATTTGTTCAGTTATCAGAAAGTTGTTAACTGTAGATATTTTCTCATTTTACTTGCTTCATATAAAAACTACATCATAATTGTTACTTTATTTAGTAAAAGATACTTAATCTGCCAGGTAGAAATTCTCTTCTCTCCCTTCCCTACCTCTCTCCTCCAATAAGTTCTCACTGCTGGTCCTGAAATCACTGTGTAGCTCAGACTGGTCTTGAACTCACAACAGTCATCCTGCCTCAGCCTTCCGAGTGCTTGGATTACAGGCATCTGCCACCATGCCTGACTTAAGTGGTATCAGGGACTCAAACTCTCAGGGCTTTGTACTTGCATGGCAAGCACTGTAACTGCAGTGTTAATTCCTCCAGCCCCAGAAGTATTTTTCATTACAGAATTCAGTAATTATTTATATACTTGGTTTTTGTTGAAAATATCCTTATTTTTAAGGTCATTTTAGATTAGTGTAAGGTTTTCCTGTATAGTTGGAACAAACCGCATGGAATTTTATTATGTGGTAGTAGTGAAACCAGGTTAGGTTTTCTGTGTTTCTGTGTTATTTAATTGTTTAGTTTCTTTCTTTCTTTTCCCTTCTTTTTGGAGCAAGACCCCTGTAGTCCAGGCTTGTCCTGGGTCTGCTATGTGTAACCCAGGCTGGTCTCAAACTCACAGCACTCCTACTACCTCACCCCTTAAGTGCTGAGATTACAGGCATGTGCTGCCACATTGGGGTGGTGCTGGGGGGAATCAAGCTCAGGGCCTTGCACTTGGTAGGTAGCCACTCTAACCACTGTGCATTTCTTTTAGCCCTAGTTTTTATTTATTTATTTGTGTGTGTGTGTGTGTGTGTGTTATTTAGAAGTGTTTGCTGGTATAATAAAACTGTTCTAAAATTGACTGGGGGGCTGGAGGATTGATTGCACAGTGGTTAAAGTGCCTGCTAGGCAAGCTCAGTTCCCCAGCACCACATAAGCTGGGTGTGGTGACACACCTGTAATCCTAGAACTCAGGAGGCTGAGGCAGGAAGATTGCCATTAATTTGATGTCAGTCTGGTGAGTTCAGGACCAGCCTGGACTACAGAGCAAGACCCTGTCTCAAAAAAGTAAAATTGATTGACTAGGAATTTAAAGCTGAAAAAAATCATCACAGAATCACTGTATAGATTATTTTTAGGCCTCATACAGTCCACATAGTGACTAACGCCCTTCAGAATTTTGGAACTCTTATTATATGTGGCAGTCTTTCTTAAAGGAGTATTTGATATTTAAAAACTATTTTCCTGAGGCTGGCTCTGCTAGTATACAATTTCTTGTCACTGTGAAAAGACATCTTCTTTGAATGTTGTCTTACACTGTCAGGGCTGCTTGGCTGTCCAGAATTAGTTCAGATGTTTACTTTTCAGGGTCGTTTTGTCTTTGGGTGAAGAGCCAGGAGTCACAACACAAGATCCAGTGAGTAAGAGAATAGAGGCACACTGGAGTGTTGTGTAAGCCTTCCTTTCCTCTAGGAGGCACTCAGAAGTAGCATTCCTCGTATTTCTGATCACACATCACAAAGACTTCGTACTGTAATTTAAAAAATTTAAGCATCCATCATGTATTTTGATTACAACTTGTACAGATGAAGATGTTTGCCTTTATTTTCTACTCTGTTTCATTTCTAGTCTTCCAGAGATGTCCTCCTACCTAAGCTATCCTTTTTCTAGATATCTCGTATTCCTGAACAAGTTACTTTCTGTAAGAAACTCATTTTTTTCCTTTTTTTTTTTTTTTTTGCATTTACAGATCACCTCCCTTTACCCTCCTCAACCTCTTACCACCCTCCTTTTCCTTTCCACAATGTGCATGTTCTTTTTTGTCTCGTTTATGGTTTGGTTTTGTCATATTAGAGAAGCCATATATTTAACTGAGTGGTTCATTTCACTGAGTGTAAATGTTCTCTGTACTTTGGTCATCTGTACTTTGGCATATTCGCTTCTTCTAAGATTTGCATATTATAAATTGTACTGCTAGAAACCCAGGTTTGTGTGTGTCGTTATAGTATGATGACTTTAACTCTTCTGGGAAAATACCCAGAAGTATACCTGGGTTAAATGGAATGTCAACGTTCGTTTTCTGAGGGGTCCTCATACTGCTTTCCATAGTTTTTGTACCAGTTTGCAGTCTCACCAGCAGTGTAGGAAAGCTCTTTTTTCCTTACAGCCTCGCCAGCATTTGTTGTTTTTTGAGTTACTAAAGCAGCCATTCTTATTGGTGCTAGATAGAACCTCAGTGTTATGTAAATTTTCATTTCTCTGGTGGCTAAAGATGGTAGACATTTATGTATTTATTGGCCATTTGGACTTCTAAGAAATATTCTTTTCAGGTTCACTTTTAATTTTGTCCATTCTGGAGGGTCTTATTTTTCAGTTCTTTATATATTCTTGATAATAGTCCTCTGCCTGAGGAGTAGCTGGCAAGTAATTTTTTTCCCATTCTGTGGGTGCTCTCCTCGTCCGTCCTGTTGATTGTTTCTGTTGGTGTGCACAAGCTTTTTAAAACAGTCCCATTTGTCAATTCTTGGTGCTACCTCTTGTGCTTATTGAGAAAATCTTTGCCTATGCTTATGTCTTCTATGGTTTTGCCTTTTTTTTTAAACAAGTGTTTCCGTCTTCGTGTCTAAGTCTTTGATCTATTTTAATTTGATTTTGGTGCATGGTGAAAGTTATGGGTATAGTTTCATTCTTCTGCATGTTGTTAGCCAGTTTTCCAAGCACCATTTGTTAAAGAGGCTATCTTTACTCCAGTGTGTGGTTTCAGCCCCTTTGTTGAAGATCAGATGGCTCACGGTACTCAGGGAGGTTTTTACATCCTCAGTTCTACTCCATTGTTCCACATTGTCAGTTTTTGTGCCAATATTGTGTAATTTTTTAGTTCTGTAAAAAATGCTGCTGCTGGTGTCTTGATTGGGATTGCATTGAATCTGCGTATCAGTTTAAGTAGTATGGCCATATTGACAATGTTGGTTCTGCTTATCCAGGAACAGGGAATGTCCTTGCTTTTTCTAAAGTTCTTTTCAATTTTTTTTTTTTTAAGAGTAATATAGTTACCAGTATAGAGGTCCTTCACTTCATTAGGTAGGTTGATTCCTAGGTATTTGATTTCCTTCGAGGCAACTGAATAGGATTGCTTTTCTGATCTCTTTCTTTGTGTTTTCATTGTTTCTCTAGAGGAATGAGACTGATTTTTGTGTATTGATTTTATATCCTGCAATTTGACTGAATTTGTTTATTAGGTCCGAGAGTCTTCTGGTAGTTTTTTGGGGTCATCTGCAAAGGATAGTTTGACATCTTTCCTATACGTATTCCCTTTGTTCTAGTCTCTTGTCTGATTGCCCAGGTTTAAGGTTTTGAGCACTATGTTAAATAGGAGTGGTAAGAGTGGGCACCCTTGTTTTTGATTTGAGGAGAAATGCTTTCAGTTTTATCCCATTTAGGATGGTGTTGGCTGTCAGATTGTCATAAGTTGCTTTTATTGAGGTAGGGTCCTTCTATCCCTATTTTTATCAGAATTTTGATCAGGAAGGGGTGTTATATTTTGTCAAAGGGTTTTTCTGCATCTATTGAGATGTTCATGTGGTTTTAGTCCTTGGTTTTCTTAATGTGATGTGTTACATTGATTGATTTGTGTATGTTGAACCAGCCTTTTATCCCTACAATGAAGCCAGCTTGTTTGTAGTGTATGATCCTTTTAATAATTTGTTGCACTCTGTTTGCATTTTATTGAGAATTTTTTCATCTGTATTCGTTAAGGAAACTTTCATTCTTTATTAGGTCTCTATCTGGTTTGAGGATCAAGATGATTGATACCTCTTCCAGGAAGGAGTTGGGCAGTGTTCCCTCTCTCATTGTCATGGAAGAGTTTAAGGAGCATTGGCACTGCCTGTTCTCTAAAGTTCAGATGAAATTCTGCAGTGAATCCGTCAGGTCCTGGGCTTTTCTTTGTTGGTAGATCTGTTATTTCTGTCTCAATTTGATCATTGGTCATTGCTCTATTCAGGGTTTCACTGTCTTCTTGGCTCAATTTTGGTATCTTAACATTTGTCAAGGAATTTATCCACTTCTTCTGAGTTCGTGAATATGTTGAAATAGTTTTTTTCAAAATAATTTCTGATATTCCCTAGATTTCGGGAGTATCTGATTTCACCTTTTTCATTTCTAATTGTATTGATGTGGGTTTTTTCTTTTAATAAATTTGACTAGAAGCGTATCAAATTTATCCTTTTAAAGAACAAACTGGTCTATTGATCTTTTCTATATTTTTCATTGATCTCTGATTCTTATAGTTTCCTTCTTTCTGCTACCTTGGGATTTGGCTTGTTTCTCTAGTAGTGTGAGCTGCATAATTAGATTGTTAATTTCAGATTGCTTTGGGTTTTTTTTCATATGTGCACACTCAGCTGTAAATTTCCATGTTGGTACTGTATTCATTGTGTCCCACAGATTCTTATATGATATACTTCTATTGTCGTTTGACTTTAGGAAGTTCTTGATTTCTTTCTTGGTTTCTTCTGTGACCCATTGCTTCTTTGAAAATGTATTATGTAATCTCCATTTATTTGAATAGTCTCTTTAGTTACTTTTGCTATGGGTTTCTAGTTTTATTGCACTATAATCTGAAAGTATGCAGGAAATGATTTTAATTGTTTCATATTTATTTAAGTATGTCTTATGTCGAAGGATATGGTCTCTTGGAAAAAGATCCATGTGCTGCTGAGAAGAGGGTGTATTCTGTTGATTTTGGATAAATAGTCTGTTGATATCTGTTAAGTCAGCTTGCTTCTTTGTGTGATTTAGCACTGATGTTTCTTTTTTGATTTTTTTCTGTGTGGTTGACCTGTCTGTGAGATTGAGGTATTGAGGTCCCCTGGTATGATTGTACTGGGGCCTATTTGGTTCTTCATGTTCAGTAGTTTCTCTTTGGGTAACTGGGTGCACCTACACTGGGTGCATGTATGTCTATAATTGTGAACTCTTCCTGTTGGATTGTTTCTTTTATCAACATATGTAGTGTCTATCTTTGTCTCTTCTGATTTGTTTTAGTTTGAAGTCTGCAGTGTCGGAGAATAGTGTAGATATTCCTGTGTATAGTAGCTTGTATTAGTTTCTAGTGTTTTACCCTCAGTGTGTGTGCTTCTTTCTAGGTGAATCTCTTGCAGAAAACAAATGGTTGGGTTTTGTTTTTTGATCCACTCTGCCAGTCTGTGTCTTTTGATTGGTGAGTTAAGACCATTAGCATTGAGAGTAGTTAATGTGAGATCTTAAATCTCTCATTGACCTGTTTTTGTATTGTTGATTCTTTGTTTTTTCTTTTTGTTTCTTTTTTTTTCTCTTTATATGTTTTCTTTCCTCTGTGATCTTTGGTGCTGCTCTTGTCTCTGTCTTTCTGTAAGATTCCTTTGAGTGTATTTTGCAATGCTGGGCTAGTCAGGGTTGCAGATTTCTTTAGGGATTCTTGGTCATGAAAAATTTTTACTTCCTCTTCAATTTTCAGGGATAATTTTACTGGATAAAACAACCTGAGTTGACACTTGCTGTCTTTTAGAAATTTTGCCCCAGTCTCTCCTGGCCTTGAAAATTTGAGTGAGAAATTTGCAGTAATTTTTTAATTTGTGTGTTTGCCTTGATAAAATAATGCCTGTTTTTCTCTTGCTCCTTTTATTATTCTCTTTTAAAGAATTAGGCTTCTGAGGTTTTGGCTATGAAATGCTGTATTGAGTTTCTTTGCTGGTTGAGGCTTTTTGGTATTTTATAAGTTTTTGTACCTGAATATTAATTTATTTTCCTAGATTTAGGACATTTTCTTGTAGGATTTCAGTGACTAAGTTCTTTATACCCTTGGTGCTGTCTTCTGCTCTTTGTCCCACACCCATAATTCTGAGGTTGATTCTCTTTGAATCATTCATCAGCTGTTGTATCCAGCAACTTTGCTCATTTCTGATTTTGGAGTTGTCCCTAATTACAGAATTCATATCCTCTGCCTTTATCTTCAGGATCTAAAATTCTGTCCTCATAATGGTTTAGTTGACTTCCCCTGCTTTGAAATGAATTTTTCTTATCCTGAATTTCAGTTAGATTTGTTTTCATAATTTCCACTTATATCAAAATGTTCCTTCATATCTTGCTTTTCCTTATTTACCTCAGCCAGTTTTTTGTGTCTTCTATATCCTCAGTAAACCTTGTATCCATTAGGCCCACTATTTGTTTAGTAAGTTCCTCTTTAAGCTTGCAGTTCTTTAAGAGTATTTTGTTTGAACTCTCTTATTTGCTTTTTTACTTCCTTCCCTATGAGTTCTGCTATTTCAAGTCCACGACCATAGTTGCTGTGAGCTCAGGAATTTCTGTTGCCTTGTCTTCCGATGTTCCTGTTGTTGAGGGACTTCACTATAAAGGCCTAGCCAAGAGGTTTCTGTTACCAGTATGTAGGTGTATGGGGTGAGCCTAATTTCCTCTTGAGTTCTGTGCTGAGAGTAGGCAGTTTGATGGCCTCTGAGGTGTCTGTCTACCCCAGCCACCTCAGCAAAGCTCTCTGGCCTGTCTTGGTTTCTCTATCTTGAGGGCAGGGCTCTCCACCCTTAGAGGTACTCTCACTACCACCCAAGCAGTTCAGCAGTCCTTTTCTCCTGTCTTCAACTATCTCTTGTGCCAGTTTCTTCCTGGTTATTGTTTAATAAGAGTATCCCTAAAAACCTTGGTGTGCCTGTCTCATGAGCCTTTTACTCTCTATCTCTCTCTCTGTCTGCCTTTAGCCTACATCTCTGCCTGTTACAGCTGCCAAGTGCTGCTTCTCCCAAGCTGATCTATGCTCCAGGAGGCCCTTTCTAGGTGAAGTTCTCAGCACATTTGCAGTTTGCACTTTGCATCTTGTTTCTGGAGGCTGGGGCTACCAGCTGCTGTTGATTCCCACTTCTGGATCCACACATACCACCATCTGAAGTTCCAGGCTGTGGGTGGGTGAGCTTTATTCTGTATGTGGATCCTGGGGGCTGAGCCATTCTCAATCAGCCCGTGGCTGTTTCCTGGGCTGCTGTTTTCCTCTGCTTCCAATGTGTCTTCAGGATTTTTGATCTTCCTTTCCGTGGCCTCCTTTCGGTTGTTGGGTGCTGCTCCTCCTTCTAGCTACCTTGAGCAGGCAGTTTTTGACATAACCTCAACTTTTTATGTGGGTCTACAAGGAAACATTTTACAGCCCTGTTAGTCGGCCACCATCTTGCCTGGAAGTCAGAAACTCATTTCTTACCAGAAATTGTTTAAAGAATGTATGAGGAAAGAAATGTTCACATTATTTCTAAGAAGCTAATAGTTAGTTTAACTTTCTTTTTCTTCTGAAAATTACGCTATTAGTAGCTGCTAACTTTTAGGCCTATTTCATGGGATTTAAGAATCCGTATGAAACATAAAAAAATTCAAGATAGAAGAAAAATTCTTAACCTTTGCCATGATTTTTTTCATATTTTTTGAGACAGTGTCTTTCCACATTCCCCAGGCTGGCCTTGAACTCAAGATCCTTTTGCCTCAGTTTCCTAGGACCTTGCATTACAGGCTGTTTGCTTCCTCTTAACTTATGTTTCCTTTGGTCATTCTTTTCTTTATTCTTGTCATGTTGTAAAGCTCAAGGGCAGTGGAGGTGGTTTACAGTGCTTGCAATAACAGGACTAAAAAGAGAAGCACTTAGAGTGGCCAATATATGTAAGTATGGATCATTTATAATTTGGGTATTTTTAATTTGATGTCTTACAGGCTTTTTCCCCTAGGAATTCCATCAAAGTTGAGCTTTCTTTTGAGACATTTTTATAAATACGGATAGATAATTTTCAGTATTTTGTTTCTCCTTGAGATTTTTCATTAATCTAAGCATTCATTAGAACTTTTAGAGTAAATGAATTAAATTGATTGCAGTTAGTAAGCTAACACCGGGAGTCAAACTACCGTGTGAAGTTTTGTGGTTGATAAAACTGAAAACTTACTTTGATCCTGAAGATCCAGACACTAGAAAAATGGAAGTGACTTGGCCAAGTCGTTTAATTTTGATTGGATTGTGACTTAAGCTCAGACTTGCTGTATTGTAGCATTGTGCCAGGGAATAATATACTAAGTTGATGAGTTGAAAACTTAATAGGTTGGACTCTTATTTAGTTATGTGAAAAGAGAATGAAATGGAGAATAATACTTCATGAAAGTTTTACTACTTAAGTTTTATTTGTTCACATTTTTCTTTACTATAATTGTTGATAATAAAGCTTCAGCCATCAAAATGATTCAGGTGGTATAGCTGTTTAAAAGCATGTCATTGTGTTTAAGTACTAAGGCTTACATTAACATCCTTGAGTCAGAATACATGTCTACAGTTGAGGGGCGTGACTTTTTTTTTAATCTCCTTTCCAGTTTGAAAAGTCTGTTTCACTCAAAATTTGATGATGGTGAAATACTGTAAACCTACTTGACCAACAAATTATGTTTTCAGATATTATGTTCCAAAGAATGCATTATGACCAATAATAGCAACTATAGGCTTTGTAGATTACATATATACAAATAGGTAGAAATAGTATCTAATTCTCAGATTTTTGATCATTGTTTTTAAGAGGTTGCTATCTTTAGGTAGATACTGAAAGGTCATAACAAGAGCTTGAAGTTTTACTTGATTGGTTGGTTAATCTTATTTATTTTTTTAAGGTAGAAGGAATGTAATGCTTAAAAGTCAAGATAATTTTATCACCATCAATTGGCAGTACTGTTGAGGGAGGAAAATCTTCCTCATATGCATATACTTGTTCTTGGAGTATTGCCTAGCTTATCTGTTCCTTAACTTACCATCCTGTTGTATTTAAATACAAATGCCAGGTACCATTTTATTTCATCCATAGTTATTTCTGTATGTGTCTTTTTAACAGACAAGATTTTATCATGCTGTGACTAACAAAAAAATCTCTGGTGGTTTTTCAAAGTTTCATGAATGTCTTGATGTCATTTTAAGGTTTATTTGACTCTGGACCCAGTTAGGATCTGCACCTTGTTTATATTAGCTCAGTTTTCTTAATCACGTTTTTCCTTTTTTTTTTTTTTTTGCTGATAAAACTGATCTAAGAATTACCTGTATTCAATATTTCTTCATAGTGATGCTCATTCCTTTAGGCCCCATTATCCTGTGAAATGATTGGCATCAAACATTATTGAGTACTAACCTGTTGGGGAGAAAGTTGGGTTCTACATGGAAGGAGCAGGCTGACAATATACCTGCTTTCATTTTACCTTCCAGCTAATTCATTTGGAATGGCAGTTTAGTATATTGGAACATCAGTCAGTTTTTCAGTCAGTTTTCCCAGAGTATTGCACATACCAAGCAAATACTCTTATTAGGGTGCTACAACTTCATTCCTTTTTTTTTTTTTTTTTCTTTTTATAGACACGGTCACACAGGCTGGTCTTAAACTTGGCCATCCTTCTGCCTCAAGTCTTCTGAGTAGATAGGATTATAGGTCAACAAAAGATACTGCTTTGATGTCTTCTGGTAGTATTGCTGGCAGTAAGTCTGTTATTTTTGTTCCTTTTTATATGTTCTTTTCTCTACTTTTAGGACTTTTTTGGTGGTGGGTGTTTTCGTGCATGCACCATGTTCCTTTAACCTCTTCAAGCATTGTATGATGTGCCTTGTAGATTGTCTTTTCTTGTACCTGGATTCCTTGAAATTGTTGAATCTGTAAAGGTTCATCAAAATCTTATCAAAAGTTTCATCAAAACAGAATATTTCTTTTCTTTCTTTTTTTTGAGACAGTCTCACTCCATAGCCCAGGCTGGTCCTGAACTCACTATGGAGCCCGGGCTGGCCTTAGACTCACTGCATCCACCTGTCTTAAGTTTTCTGAGAACTAGGATTATAGGAGGCTACCACCGCACACAGCTTATGTGGTACTGGGGAATTGAACTCAGTTACTAAGCCCTTGCTAGGCAAGCGCTTTAACCACTGCGCCATTCTTCCAGCCCCCCAAACCAGAATTTTTCTGCTTTCACCTCTAGAGACTTCAGTTGCATATGTGTTAGGCCACTTGAAATTGTTGCACAGATTTTTTTTTTCCTTCGGTCTTTCCTCTCTTTCAGTTCTTCTGCTGTATTTTTCAGGGCAGTTAATTTTTTTCTTCTATATAGTATCCGATCTGCATTGAATCCCATCCAGTATTTTTAATATTTGTATCCCAGACATTATTTTTATATCTAAAATCTGAGGTCTTCATGTCTTTATTTAATCTTTCCTCTAGTTCATTGAACCTATGGAATATTTTTGACTAGTAAATTTTACTCCTGTTATTTCTGGATTGGTTTTGACTGATTGCTTTCTTTTGTGTTCCTGATCATAGAATATGGAGAGATCTGCAAAACTTGATCATGCTTTAGAGAAGAAACTGCTAACTTTACCTTTTGTTTGGCCATATTGCATGCCGGATAGTTTTGTGTTCCTGAATGCTTTAATTCTGTTACGGGACAGGGTTAAGTTATTTGGATCAGTTTGATCTTTTCAAGTTTTGGTTTTACACAGTGTTGGAGAGGGTTTAGCACACACACTTGAGAATCTTGAATCAAAAATCTTTTGTGTATTCTACCCACTGTCTTCTGAATTGCTAGGTTTTCCACATGGGCTGGCAGGAAGAACTATCCCAAGCTTTGGGTGAGCCGTGGGGCTTATTTCCGTTCAAGATTTTAAGCATTCTTTGGGTGGTTGCCTGCTGGGTGGTTCAGATGGGTTTCCTACAGACACATGTTGATCAGTACTTAGGTGAACCCCTCACAGGGACCATTCACAGATCTCTCCAGTCCTCTCGGAGTGCCGTCCTCTAGGCCTATCCAGTTCATCTTCTAACTGTCCGGACCTCCTTGAAGCTGTCTTCACCTTGGGCCAGCCCTGCCAGGGTTCCTCCCTGCCCCGTGGCCTAGGAAATCTCCAGAAAGCAGTAAAAAAAAAAAAAAAAAATCCTTTGGTTTACTTTGTTTCCCATTTCCCATCTGTCCTTTTTGTTGCCTAATGTCTAGCATATAACAAAAACTGCTGTTTCATATAGTTTGATTAGTCTTCTAGTTCAGCATAGATCTGTTCAATCCTGGTCAGTATCTCTGTTACTGAAACCAAAAGCTACAAGTCTAAAGGGTAAGTAGCTGGCTTCAGTTATACTGTGTAATAATACTTGGGAACCTGGGGCTAGGATCAAGAGTTGAGTGAAGACCTGCTCATTTTTCCTGTGTAACAATTTCCCCCATATAATTGAGGCTTGGTCTTTAAAGTTTAAAACATAACATGCTCTACCCTTTATTTTTTTCTGGTAAAAACAGAGAGTGGACTACATACTCATGTCATCTTGAATAGCTTTCCAAGCATTTAAACTTTTCCATTGTCAGCATTATGGCCACTTGCAGTGATTATTACAAATCTCTATTTTGTAAAGTTTTTGGTAATGCCACTTTTGTCCTCGTAGAATCTGAGCCCTCATCAGTCATCAGGCCAGCATCGCTGCACCTTTTTGAGACAGGGCCTTGCTCTGTAGCCCAGGCTGCCCTTTCACTACCGTCTTCCTGCCTCAGCCTTCCAGGTGCTGGGGTTGCAGGCATGTGCCACTATGCCCAGCTTACACTGCACATTTTTGTTCCAGATTCTTTGGGGAAAGGAGTACCAAGGTGCCTGGAATATTCTTCACTGCCCTACTGTGTAAACATCCCTGTCACTTCCTGCTGGTCGAGATTTATTTCTCCTGCCAAAATAGTGCCTCATTGGCTTCATGCCTCGGGCGCACAGAGTTCACAATGCGAAGCAGCCGTAGCTTCTACTTGGTCATTCTTTGCTGTTTCCTTGGCAGGAGTGTAACCCTTTGAGAACTAGGACCTCCAACCCTGCAGAACCCAGAGTTGTGAGGGCAGCAGGCATAAAGTCCCCCGGTGGGGTACAGGGAGTCATGGTTAATGGGAACAGTCTCACTCTACCTCTTGGTTTCTGGACCCATGTGTTCTTGCTCGGAGGACAACATCACAACTCTGGTTTAATGCAGACACCGTACCTGAAGATGTGGCACTGCATCCTTTTGGAAGATGGCCTCTAGTTTGTATATCTGCACTTTCAAAAGAAGTCTTAGTATTCTGGCTGGCTACCTCCAGCTTTGGAGGATGTAGTAACAGCCAGTAAATTCCCTAGCAATGGGCTCACCCCATCCTTTTAAAATGGGTCCTCCCTATGTTGGATGCTATATTGTATGGGATTCTATAACCATGGATGGAATGTTGTATGAGGATAATGGTGCTGGCTGGTGCTGTGTGGAGAGGAAGGAAATTCCTACCTGTAATAGCCACTCCAGTGAGGAAGAAACCACTTCGACTCTTCTTGACTGAATGGAATTTCAAGTATTCCTCAGTTGGTTTGAAGAGTCCACAACGAATATAAAAGAAGGTAAAAGATGGTTTATTACTGATAGGTTATCCATTCAGAGGCGGTAGTAGCTAGATGGAAATTGGCAAAGTGCTGTTGCAACAGTAAATGATTGACTGATTTGAGACAAGGTCTCACTCTGTACCCCAGGCTCATCCTGAGCTCACTGTGTAGTCCAGGATACCCTTGAACTCACAGCAATCCTGCCTTGGCCTCCTGAGTTCTGGGATAACAGGCGTTCACCACCATGCTCAGCCTTGTGTGGTGCTGGAAGATTGACTCATGGCCCTACACTTGCTAAGCAAGTGCTTTAACTGCTATGCCATTTCTCCACTCCCCTTGCATATGTATTGAGCAACAGCTACACGCCAGATAATGATGGATTTTGAAAAGACAGCACGCGGTGACCAAGATGGAATATGGCTAAAAAACTTCGATGACAGGTGCACCAACTGTGTGCTCTTTAACAAGATGGTGGGATGCAAAATGGGAATGTAGTTAAAAGATCACTGACCCCTGATGAAGCCTTCTGAGGGTGGCAGAGGTAGGACACCTTACGTTACCATGTGGTCTAGAAGGCCTTTCTGAGACAGGTGGAAGAGGGTAGTCCACATTGGGGGATAGCAGGCAAGTGAGTTTTGCGTGTTCAATATGCAGAAGCTCCTGGAACATGAAAACAAGAACACCAGAGAGCGCTAACAGTATGGGTGACTAACGTAGGTATTCGTAGTAAAATGAGTACTAACTCAAGATAGAGTAATATATAGGTTTATGGTATTATAAACATGTTTTGTAGTAAGAAGTGTAAACTCTTCAGATTAGACCAAGCTTGTTTAGCAAGTACTCTTCCGATTATTGGCTGTGTGCTAGGTTGTGGCCGAGGTCTGCATTTCTAACCACCTGTAACCACTAGCCCCAGATTACACAGCTACAAAGTTAAAGAGTTGCCACGCACTTTCCTCTGAATTAAGTGAGGAGAAAGAATGTATAGCTGAGATCTCCACAGTTTTAAGAGATAAGTAATGTGGGGCTGGAGGAATGGCTCAGTGCGCAAAGTACTGGTGTTCGATTCCCCAGCACCACGTAAACTGGGCGTGGTGGCACATGCCTGTAATCCCAGCACTCGGGAAGCTGAGGTAGGATTGCCAGGAGTCAAAGGCCAGCCTGGGCTCTAAAGTGGGTTCAGGACCAGCCTGGCTACAGAGGGAGACTGACTCAAAAAAAAAGAAAAAAAGAAAAGAAAAGAAAGAAAAAAGTAATCTAGCTATAGAAGTTAAGCAAAGGAGCTCTTCAGGGAGTGAGAGAAGATAAAATAATAGGTCGTTTTTGTAAATGACAATCTATTACGGTAGCCAGTGGGAGAGTCACTTGGGACCCATTTTATTATGAAGATATGATTGGTGGGACTCCGCCAGGAGGCACCAGGCCTGACTTCCAGCTGTTGACACTGTTCCGGCCACTCCAGCAAATGAGTTTTGGTCTCTTCTCTGGACAGCAGGCTGCAACCCACGCTCTTCTGCCGTAACTCCAGATGTAAATCTGCAGCGCAGTTGCAGTTCAGGTCAGACATGATGCATAACAGATCACTATTCTTGACCAAGTTATGTTTCCACTACCAGATTAATTCATTAGGTTCAACAAAGGTTGGAGTTTGTTTACCGCATTTTCCCCATTTGTTACAGTTTCCCACTAAAAGCTGTCAGATCAACAAGAAAGTCTTATTTCTATTGTAAACACACATGCCCGAAGTATAATAGAAAGTAAGAATTAACGTTCTAAGAGGGATTTTTCTGGCTCAATCTGCATCTTGACTGCATCTCTAAAGGCAAGTGTGCAGAGATGGCCTTCGGCCACCAAGCGGCGGTAAACCACCATCTGGGAAGGATTCCCTTCCGTTTCCCCCTCCCCCCACTCTCCACCACCACTAAGTTTTACACAGGGCTTGAAGTTTTGAGCTTTAAAAAAAAAAAGGTATCGCAAAGGTTAATTCACGAGTTTAGTGGGGGAAAGCCCCCGCGAGGTGAACAGTGCTCCAGCCAGGTGTGTACGACAGACGGCGCGCTGAGTTTGGACAGGCCTCGGACGAGTCGGGGTCGCCGTGGGAGCTGGGCTGGGGGAGTCGGTAGGACAGGTGGGCGCCCAGGGGGCGCTGCGCACGGCCGCGGTCTCCCCGGCCCTGGGGATCCCGCGGGCGCCGGCGCCCTCCACCCGCCCCTCCTCGCGGCCGCCGGGCTGCTCCTCCTCTGGGTGGGTCCCAGCTCCTTTTCTGGCAGGGCCGATTTGCATAGAGGAAACTGCCCAAAGTGGCCGCGGCGTGGAAGGGGGCGTGCGCCGCCATCCTCTGCTGCCCGGAGGCTGCCGCGTGCCTCGTCCGTCCCGCGCGCTCAGCCCGCGGCCCCGGCCCCACACCGCCCCTCGGAGGCCCACGCGCGGTCGGTCGGAGCGCCATGAGCCCCGGCGGCACGAGCGACGCGCGCAGCAGCAGCCCGGCGGGCGGCGGCGGGGCGCGGGCGGCGGGCGCGCTCTGCCTGCTTCTCTCCGTGGGCTCGGCGGCCGCCTGCCTGCTGCTGGGCGCCCAGGCGGCCGCGCTGCGGGGCCGGGTGGCCGCGCTGGAGGAGGAGCGGGACCTGCTGCGGCGCGGGGGTCCGCCCGCCGCGCTGGCCGCCTGGGCCGAGCCGCACCTGGAGCGCCTGCTGCGCGAGGTGAGGCGCGGGCGGGCGGGAGCGGGCTGGGGGTCTTCCGCCGTCCCCTCGGGCTCCCGTACCGCCGGGGCGCGCTCACCCACGGAAAAAGCGAGCCAGAGTACTGTTTCGGGCACCAGCGGGGTGGAGAGGACAGACCTCGGACTGGAGCTCACAGTCCGGGGGTCCCCTCCTCCGCCCCTTCTTGGGCCGGCCGGCGGCCACCTAGCCGAGCAGCCTGTGACAGGCTGGGGTCGCGGAACGCGGACAGCGCGGGAGCGGCGGCGTCTGGACGTGGGTTCTCCGGGCCACCGCGGCCCGAGAGCGTCCGGGTCCGCTTGGGACGGTGGCGGGGGGAGAAATGGTCAGGGCCCGACTCCCGGATTCGGGTCTCAAGCGGTGCCATCTGGACAGTGAGGACGCAGCGTTTTCTGAGCTGCACCCTCCCATGCCCAGGAATCACGCTTTCCACGCACACTTGCTGGTAGTGCCACTCGAGGCGCGGTGCTCGCGTTGCTGCGGGGTCCACAGCAGGGCCCACAGGTGGGACCTCCCGGCCCTCCTCCCGCCGTCTCCCGGCCGCACTCCGGCCCTCGGGCTGCGGGGCCCCGCTTCGGTGTGCCCGGTGCCAGTCAGGTGCTGGAGCCGCCTGCCTCAAAAACTGCCCGAGGGGACGGGGTCGTCCTCTGAGGCCGTGGGAAGGGAGGAGAGGAAGGACAGCGCCGTGCTGCCAGCACCGTAGACTACCGAACTGTGCCCCTGAGCTGTTGTGGGGCCAGGAGCATGCCCGTCTGTCGGTCTGTCTGTCTGTCTGTCCATCTGAGTCTCCCTCTCCCCTCCCTTCTCTTCTTCCCACCTGGCTTCCCGGGTTAACGTGGAGTCCTGGGGGAGCGGAGGAAGACCCGCACACCCCCTGGCTCCCAGCTGCTCGCTCAGTTACTTTAAGGCAGCGTTGCGTCTCTTCTCGGTCTTGGTTCAGAATCTCTGCTTCCCAAAATGACCTTCTCTCCTGGTCCTTGAAAGGGCCTGCAGACCTCAGGAGTCTCCCGGCTTCCGTGAAGGTTTTGTGATTGCTGTCTGTTGTCTCCTGGCACCTCCCTGGAGCGCCGGATGTTGAACTGATTTGTGGAGGACCGGGAGGTTCCTACCTGCGAGTGCTGGACCTGGGCTGCCCTTTGCAATGGGAGGTCCCCTGGCTCGGTAAAACTACGCCACGGCTCTGAGGCAGGAAGTCAGAAGTGCGGCAGAAATCTTTTACGAGGGTCTTACAGGTAGTGCCGCTACTGAGGGCAGAGGGGTCTTGGGAAAGCAGCCAAGCTGGGAAGTGAACTTCAGAAACGTCGGGCCTGCTTCACCCCGCTTCTGCTGACCCTTGCGGGGACCACGGCCACGACGCGGGGCTTGAGCAGGGAGTCCGTGGGCAGTGCCGGTGCTCGCTTCTTCCTGCTTTCTCCTCCTCTTCTGCTCTTCCCTTCTTCCTCCTTTTCTTCCTTTCTTCTTACCCCCTTCTCTCCCTCCTCCGCCCCCCCAACCTCTCTGGTTAGAAAAGCAGATGCAGAATGCTGGAGCCCGGAGGTTCCCACTGAGAATCTGCTGAGCCCCTGCGTTCTGGGCCTGGAGACCCTCCATCTTTCCCTTGCAGGTAGAGTCAGATGGCCTTGCCCTGCCATTGCCTTTTGCTCCCAGAGGGTCACTGAGTTCCTGCTCCTGGCTGTTCTTGCTGGTGTCCCGAAGGGACATGCGTCCACCTTGGTGACCATGAGTTAGTAATTTCCTGGCTAAGGTGAGGGCCACGGGGGAGGCACAATGTGGGAGCCAGTAATTGGCTTTAAGCAAATGTGTAGCTACTTTTCTCAACCATTAGATAGGAAGGACAAATCAATACTGAACTGGAAGTTTCTTTAGTAAAGAGCGTTTATGCTTGAGCAGGTTTTTCAGTTTGTACTTCTTCTCAGGGAAGCCTCCTTCCAGTCTGTGCTGCAGCAGCTGTGTGTGTGCGTGCAGTGACTGCCACTTGTCCCGTCACCAACAAACTAGTTTTCAGAGCATCAGTGGCAGATACCATGTTCAAACTAAGGAAAAGTAATTGTTGCCAACCAGTCACAGCTTTAATGTCAGAGGGGGAAAAAAAAGCCAACAAAAGCCACTGTTTATTAATAGGGGACCCCCCCCCCCCGTTCCCTTGGGAACAAAACTGGGACATACATTTTTCTGGGTCTGGCTGATGGGGCTGATAATGAAGATGCAGAAGCCACAAAGAAAGAATATTTGTGCTATCTCATGATTATTAACGACCCTTCCCATGGTACAAAAGGGAAGACATTATTTAGAATGTGAAAACAAGATTCCTTTAGCAAGGGCCGTTAATGATCGTATCTTCACTATGATCCAAAAATATTCAAGCACAACACACATCTGATAATTTACTTTTGAAAATGCTTTAAGTAGGTTGCCTAACTAATCAAGCCCTGTGTAGTTGTGCCTCTTGTTACCGTGTTACAAAACTCAGATTTTGGAGCACAGCGCTTTGATACTAGAGCAAAACACTTAGTGCAAAGATTAAAGAAATATTTAGTTGTACTCAGAGGAGACTATTTCCATTTTACAGTGGATTTGTTATTGACTATTGGCCTTCCATTGTTGAGATCAGTTTGCAAACAAGCAAAGCCCAGAGACTCAGGGTGACATCCAGGTGCTCTCCTTCCTACTGTCAGCTGTGTGTGCTGTGTGTGTTACTCTGAAACCCTGAAACCAATGTAGTTTTTTCAGCTTCTGTAGTAGTCTGCTGTTCAGAATCAGGCTCTATGTCCATCTCAATTAAGCTGGTTTTTAATCCAAGGCACACCTGGAGATGGATGTAAATCACAACTACATTTGGTTCCTTTGCATTTCCTGGCTCCCGAACAAACAAAACTGAAAAAGTTTCCTTCCATTTACTTCCTGGCATGCTTGTTTTCTCTCTTCAGTTTTCTTGCCTTAGGAAAAAACAAATTTTTAAGCTGGACCTGGTGGTACAGATCTGTGATCCTAGCATCTTGGGATGCTGAGGCAGGAGGATCACAAGTTCAAGCCTAGCCCAAGCAGTTTAGCAACTTAGCAAGACCTTGTTTCAAAACCAGTATGACACTAAATAAATGTACCTGTTTGAAAAAGCTTTATACAAGAACAGGCCACATTTTGGGGGATTGTTGAATTGGATGTTTGTACAGTGGCTTCAGAGCATTGAGGTATGGCTTCTGACCTTGAACCCTCAGTGAGCTGAATGAATTCATACCAGAAGGCAGAGAAGTGTAGACCAGACATGGTGGGGGAGGCTTCTTATCAGCTAAGGAGAGAGTCTGCGATCTGGTCCCACTGTTTACTACCTGTCATCTAAATCCTTCAACTTCTCAAAGCTAGGGCTCATAACTGCATGTGTTGGAGTGTGCAAGTAAGCTAATGCCCAAAGTCTTGGTTGATGTGAGGGCTTGGATATGGTTTAAGTTTGTTCCCCAAGTGTTTATGTGTTAGAAGCTTGGTCATGAGTATGATATTGGGAGGTTGTGTAAACATTTAAGAGGTAGCACCTAGTGAGAAGTTCTTAGTCAATTGAGAACATGCCTTTGGGAGGGATTGTGAGACCCTAGTCCTGCTCCAGCTTCCTGTTTTGCAATGTAATCTCCCTTCCTTTCATACATTCACCATGATGCCATCTGGCATTAGGCCCTCAGCAAAGGTTAAAACAGTGAAACCACCCAACACTGGACTTTCAGCCTCCAAAACTGAGCTAAATAAACTTTCCTTTATAAAATAGCCTAGCTCAGGTATGTTGTCATAGTCATGGAAAACTAACTAATACAGCCAGGAAATACACTTTTGATGGCAGTAATGGGCTATCTGGATAGTTACTTAAATGTGACAGTCCTTGAGTTATCTTGCATAATAAGGAAAGCCATGAAGGTAGCAGAATCTGAGTTAGTTCAGTGATCTGGCCACACCTAGGTGCCAGACTATGCCTGCCATTTTCTTGTTTTTCTTTCTTCATGGTTGCAAGATGACTGCTGCAGTTCCACACATGTCTTCATACCAGACTAGCTAAGGTATGAAGGGAAGCCAGAAAAAGACTATGGTCTTGAGAGATTTTATTTAATTTAGTTCATAGGGAAACTTTCCCAGCATCTTTCAGCAGAATTCCCCTTTAACTATTGGCCACTGGTAAGTCACATGGTTGCTGTCGCCCTTTCACTGGCGAAGGTAACAGGGTTGCCAACAAGGAGGCTTTGACCAATCTTGATTTATCCCCTGAGGCTGGGCACATTGCCACTGGAATAGAATTGGGGCTTTGTTAGGGAAGAAGAGTGGGAATGGCTATTGGGGAGCGACCAACGGTGTCAGCCAGGTGCCATAAAATGTTGCTCCATCACCCCCGGGAGAAGGAGTAGGGGCAGATGTCTGCTGGCCCGTCACAATTTTCACAACTGTGCTTTCCTTCCACTTTGGTATTTCCCGAGCTCCACACTTTAGAAACACTCTCCAGTCACAAAATCGCTGTCTTTCTGAAGACCCTGTTACCCATGTCTAGCTCTGCCCCAGGTTTAGTTGAAGGGAAGGTTAGTGTGTTTGGGATTGTCTCTGGTCCAGTCCTGTCCTTTACAATTGTGTTAATTCATTTCTTCTTACTGTAACAATATAGCTAGGGCTGGGTTTTTATAAAGAAAAGAGGCTTATTTAGTTCATAGTCCTGGCGGTCAAAGATCCAAGTGGCATGGCACTGATGAAGTCCCTAAGCATCGTGACAGGTGGCATGGCAGTGGCAGCATGCATCCAAGAGGGCGAGGCCACGTGGTGAGACAGGAAGCCAGAACAGAGAGCTTCTTTGATAAGACCCCTTAGACAGACTACCTCAATCCCTTCCAAGGGCACAGCCAAGAATGCCTTAGTGACTTCCTGCTAGGTCTCAGCCCTTAGAGATCCCATTGCCTCGTACCATCACCATGAAGGCAGGCAAGCTTCCAACATGTGCACTTTTGATGAAAAAAAACCCCTACCCAGCAGTTTTTTTTTTTCTGGGTTTTAGCCCTTGAGTAGATGCCATTTCGATTCCAGAGTGACTGGCTACAGTGG
Organism: Ctenodactylus gundi; assembly: GCA_004027205.1. Lineage (NCBI taxonomy): Eukaryota > Metazoa > Chordata > Mammalia > Rodentia > Ctenodactylidae > Ctenodactylus > Ctenodactylus gundi. The sequence continues at coordinate 49,218 of PVKB01000820.1, forward strand.
CCCCTCAGCTCTGTGTCCTCATCCTCAGCCATATGTTTCCTTGTCTTTCTCTGTGGCTAAATCTCATCATGCTGTCTACATTGTCTCTCGAGCAGAAGGTCTCATTCAGTTTGAGCTTTCTCAATACTTTGGGGTCCTTATACCTTCAAACCCTAATGTAGCAGGTCCCTTTTGTGGTTTGGAGCTAGAATGTCCCCCCAAAAGCCTCATGTCTTTGGAAAGTATTTCAGTCGTGGAGACTGATCCACTGATTTCTGTGCTGTTAAGTGGCGGGGCTTGGGCAGAAGGGGCAGAGCACTGGGGTGTGACCTGTAAGGATCTTACCTCCCTTGCCATCTCTGCCCTTCACACTCTGCTTCCTGCCTTGCCATGCCATGAACAGCCTTTCTCAGGCTCAGCCCCTTCATCATGTCATGTCCTCCTACCTGTGCAGGCTCCCCATGAATGGACTGAGACCTTTTGAAACTGTGAGCTACAAAAAAACCTTTCCTCCCTTAAGCTATGGGTGTCAGGTATTGTATCTCAACATTGACATAGTGACTGAGACAGTACCCCCACTTAGAGCAGTTTAGATCTCCAGTAGAATGTGTGCCTTGAGTAACCAAGAAGTCCAGGTGGATGTATGCTCAGGCACAGCCAGACAGGCCTTGATTTTGGGTCCCTTCCCATTGATTTCATATTTCCCAAGGATGCCCTTGTTCTGCTTGGGGGGCTCCAGGGACATTCAGGGCCATCATGCTATGTACAGAGACTATGGCAGTGGGATTTTGAAGTGTGAGAGGTAACAGACTCAATTCTGAACATATGGGTAAATGGGAGTTCTTAACCAGGGAGTAGGGTGGGATTCAGTGAATGGAAAGTGACAGTGAGAACACTGGAGTGGAGGATTCTTGCTGAAGACAGGTCAGATGATCAGACATCAGGGTGTTACTTGCTAAAGACATCAGTTCTTAAAGACAGGTCAGCTGCTGAGACATCAGTTTGGGTTTTTGGTGTTTCCTGAAGGGGAACTTGGTTGAAGGCTTGGTCCCTAGCCTGTAGCACCAGGGGTGGTGGTGGAACCTTCAGGAGGTGAGGCCTAGTGGAAGGAAATAAGGTCACTATGAGCATGTCCTTGAAGAAGATATCAGGACTGCATCCCCTTGCTGTCTGTCTTTCTGCTTCTGGGCAGTCTTGAGGTGAGCACATATCCGTCTCTGTAGGCTGCTGCCACGGCCCAAAGCAGCAGGGGAAAGAGACTATGGGCTGAACCTCCAAAATTATGAGCCCAAATACCTTTCCTCCTTATAAGTTGTTTATCTCAGTTATTTGTCACAGAGGTGGAAAGGTGACTAACACAGTGGATGATGAGTGATCTGGTACCCAGGGCTGGGTTCAGAAGGCTGAGTATAGTTCAGTCATGCCAAAAAATGTCTGTCAGTGCTGCACATTGGATCCCACCACCCTTTGCCAATAAGGCCTGATAGAGTGTTGGTATAATACGCTTTCCCTTCGCCACAGACTTCTACATGTGTCTTTTTCTGCTCTGAATAACTTTCCTCCATGAAGTCCTGACGGGTACTGGTGGGTGGTGGGATTCTTTGAACTTGCTGTTTGCAGGGCGACTCTATGCGCTTGTCTCTTTGTCCCTTGATATACTCACCAGATCTCCAGCTCTTGCTTCCACTGAGATGCAGCTACATCTTTTATCTAGCAATTCATTCATTCATTTTTATTGTGGTACTGGAGATTGAGCCCATGGCCTTCACACTGAGCTACATCCCAGCCCATTTTTAGTTTAGATTGTGAGACGGGGCTCGAATTTGTGGTCTTCCTTCATTAGCCTCTCAAGTGTGCTGAGATTACAAGCCTGCAGTACTGGCCTCAATTTATCTAGGATTTTAAATGCAGTACAAATGTTCCTCAGAACCCATTGCGGGGATGGGTTTAAGGACCTCTGTAGTTACCAAAACCCATAGGTGCTCAACTTCATTATATAAAATGATATTGTACCTGCATATAACCTTCACATATCCTTCTGTAAACTTCGTGTCTTTCAGGTTGTCAGAAAATTCATGACGTATTTTGTGTTTTTCAAAGATCGTTTATTTAGAACAGAGATTATTAATATGTTGCCTATTTTGTCTGATAAACTCTGTTATCTTTCAATGAGCTACATAATTTCTTCTTCAGAGAAGGACCTGTCTTTATCAGAAGAAGCTGAACAAGGAGCTGACCTGCAGCTTCATCTGAAATGAATGTTATATCATGCAGGGAGTTCTGAAAAGAGTAGAGTAAGTGGGAGTCTGATGGTGCAAGGTCAGACAAATACGAGAAGTGTGGCAGCAATCCTATGTTTGTCAGCTGATCAGACTTGGGTGTGGTCTCACATTGTCGTGATGGAACACAATTCCTTGATGATCAGCAAGCTCTGGATGTTTCTGGATGATGGATTCACTCAAACTGCCCAGTTATTGGCAGTATACATTTGAATTGATTGTTTGGTTCCTTGGTAGAAGCTCAGAAAACACGACACCTTTAAAATCCCACCACACTGAGAACATAACCTTCCTCTGATGGATACCTTTTGAGGCAAATCATCGTGTTGGGACAAGGTTTTCACACTACATTGTTGCAAACAACCCACTTCTCAGTACCAGTTATCGATCACTTCCAAAAAGAGCTGTTTTCCTCTCATTTTAGCAAGCATATTGCAGATGTTTATTCATGCCATCAAATGAACCTCTTTGAGTTCATAAGGAATGCAAAAATAGAGCTTGCTTATGTATCCCAGCTTCTTCAGGTGGTCGTGAATGCTTTAATGATGGGTGTTCAATGTTTCTGCAATCTCCCATGCCACCTAACATGGGTTTAACTCAAAGCCTTTATTTTGTCATCATCAACCTTGATGGGTCTCCCTGGGCCAAGTGTCATTGAAATAAAAATGACCAGCTTGGAATTTCATGAACCATCATCGACACTAATATTCTTATGAAACGTTGCCACCATAAACCATATGCAACTTTTCTCAAGATTAATGTCTGTTCTTCTCTAAACAGAAGTAAAATAGTAAAGTATGACAAAAATGCGGTTTGGTTTTCCATCTTCAACTTGTAACATCTCCAAAACTCAACCAAATGGTTCATTTTTTTTTTAGAATGAAGCCAGAATTGTTTCTGTCAAATGACATAGAAGTAACATAGACACAAATGACTTTAGTACTTCCAAAAATGCAAAAAGAATGCATCATGACTTTTTCCTACAACTCATTAAGTCACTTGTAATACCTAATGCAATGTTAATTTATGTAACTAGCTGATATACTATATTGTTTACAGAATTTTGACAAGGAAAAGTCTGTACAAGTTCACTGCAGCACTTTTTTTATTTTGAGACAGTGTCATACTCTGTAGCACAGACTGGCCTTGGACTCACTGAAATCTTCCTGCCTCAGCTGCTTGAGTTGTCTTAATTACTTTCTTGTTGCTGGCACAAAATACCCACAACTAAAATTCCACAACTTAGGAAGGAAAGATTTATTTTAGCTCACAGTTTCAGAAGGCTGCCGTCCAGTCACGGGTGGGTGGCTGGGAAATGGTGGGATCACATGGCCAGGCTGGAGTCAGTCCAGAGTCAGAGCAGGAGCTGGAGACAGAAATCCTCACAGCATGGCAGAACAGAGCCAGGTCTCAGGGGAAGGGAGGAACCAGCACACGCACCTCCAGGTTAAGCCCCACACAGCTGCCCCTTGCAGCCAGGCCCCACCTCCCAACAGTACACAGTATCCATAGGTGCACGACAGCTTTTGGGGGATGCCCCACATCCAAACCACAGCATTCTACCCCTGGCCCCCAAAAGACTCACGTCCACCTGCTTATACAAAATATATTTCTTAGAATTGCCAAAATCTTAACAGTTCCAGCACTGAAAAAACAAACAAACAAACAAAAAGTCCAAGTCCTAAGTGTCCTGTGAGTTGCAAAGCATAGATACCCTCAGCTGTGAGCTCCTGTGAAAACCAGAGTTGAGCACTTCCAACATACAATGGCACAGGATAAACATTCCCATTCACAAAGGGAGGAGTAGGAGAGCAAAAGGCAATTGGACCAAAACAAGTTCTCAACCCAGCAGAGCAAGGGTTGAATCCTGTAGGTCTTTGTCCAGCACCTGAGGTAAACTATGGTGGCAGCAAGAATGTGAACTCCAAAGGGCCTGGGTGGCCTGCCCCCACAGCATTGTCCCAGGCTGCCACCTCCTTCTCTACACTGGGCTGCCCCCGCACACAGCCTGCAGCCTTCCTCAAGGAACTATCCATGTTCATGGCGTCTCTAGATTTTGGGGGTCTCTATTGTACCTTTGGCTTCTCCTTTACAGCTTCACACACTGCCCACCAAGGGGCACCCTGCTTGGCCTCCTAGGCTTTCCTTTTAAACCTAGGTGTAAGCCTCCGCGAACTCACAACTCCTGTGCCATGCAAACTGATAAAGCCAGGACTGTGGACATTGCCGTGGTCTGCCACTGGCTTGAGTAGTAACTTGGCACCCTTGGATAATCTCTGCTGAGGTCTGTGAGTTTTTAGATGGTTGAGCAAACACTTTATTTTGGTCTTACAAGATGCCACAGAGTGCTATTTTTAGATCAAGGTCCTTTGTTTCTCCACACTTAAGTTGGTAAAGGGTGAGTCTAGTTGACTTTTGAGATGCCCTCAGGGGATTCCTCCTAAGTCTGATTGTAAGTACTTGGTTTCTTTTTAACACTAATCTCTTTAACTTCCCCATGTTCTTTTGCCATACCTCTGTAGGCCCTTTGAATCTGGCCACATTTTAAAAAGTTATACCATTTTTCTCTGGCATAAAGCCATAAATGGTAACCATGTGACAGCCTGAACATCAGACTGCCTTGAGATTCCCTACACCAGATTAAGTAAGTAGTCTACAGCCTTTAATCTCAGTTTCAGGCAGTCTCTGGACAAGTGAAAAATGCCAACAAACTTTAGCATGCATGATTTTTAGATCACTTGCCAATACAGTTCTTCCCATCTGTAACTTCTTGAGCCTGGTCTTTCCAATCCATACTTCTGTCAGCATTCTAGTCTACTGAGCTCTGACTAGAATATCTGATCAAGCTTGGCTCAGAGCACCCCAAGCCTTCTCCGGGTCGCATCCTCAAGCCTTTCTACACTTCTTCCACAAATCAGTTCCAAAGGCTTCCAGACCTCGTGGTCAGATAAGGTCACAGCAACAGTCCCACTCTCAGTTATTTTCTTGTTGCTGAGACAGAATACCCAACATTCACAATGTAGGGAAGAAAGATTTATTTTACCTCACAGTTTCATAAGGTTGCAGTCCAGTCACGAGTGGGTGACAGGGAAATGCTGAAATTGCATGACAGTGCTGGAGCTAAGCCAGAGCCAGAACTCCTCATGGCATAGCAGAACAGAGCCAAGTCTCCGGAGAAGGACAGAACCAGCACACACCCCTTCAGGTCAAGCCCCACACATCTGCACCTGCTAGCCAGGCCCCCCCTCCCAGTAGTACATAGTATCCATGAGTATGTGTGGCTTTCGGGGGACACTCTAGATCCAAATCACAACACGTGCTGGGATTATAGGGATGCACCACCACTCCTGGCTTATGTGGTGGTGGGGAATTAAACTCAGGGCCTTGTACTTGCTAGGTAGTACTCTAACCACTATTCCTGCAGCTCCCAAGTTCACTACAGATACTGCTTTTTTTTTTCCCTGAACATTTTCAAATCATGATAGATTGAATCAGTGGCTGTAGAACCTTCTCTTGGGAGGGCTGACCATATTAGGAAATAGCACAACAGCTTGACTGTCTTTCCCCTTCTCGTTTATTTTTATTTTTTATTTTTTATTTTTTTAGTTAACTGGGACTTATCTTGGCTAAACACAGTCAATGTTATTGATAATCCCTATACCATAAACAGGGGTATTTAACTTGTAACATCTTCTTTCCCACCCCTCATTCATGGACAGATATGCACCCAGGCTATTTTAACTAGAGTTCATATGCCACTTATATCTTTTCTGTTTCAAAACTTTATCTCAAAAACGTTTTTTCCAAGTGGTACGTATCTTCATGGTCATGGCTAGTGACTTTGTAGTGTCCGGAGTGTCTGTATCTGATATGGCATGTAGACTGCCATCATTCTCCTCTCACCCATCATATATATATACATGCAATACATAATGGTTACAATGAACTTGAGAATTTTGTGCACATATATGTCACAGCAATATTACAATCCCTTCCCCTCCCAATTTTTGGCCTCCAGTACCTTCCCCATCCCCTGCAACTCCCGCTATCACACTCATTTGGTTCTACAGAATGCCCATGTTCTGGGGAGCTGCCATCATTCTTTTGTTAGCACAGATAATATTTTAGCCCATAGTTCTGTGGAGAAGTTTGCTTCTGTTACACACCCATTATTCTTTGGACTATAATAGAGTAACTGAAGAAAGAAAAGTATCTTTACAGCTCTGTTGTTTGTGTATGCTAGACTAGTGCTGTACTACTGAGCCACACCCCTGGCCAGGGTTTCATTTCTTGCTTAAGTTGTAGAACTTCCCGATTGCCCGTAACAGGCACACCTCTCCTCCCATGATACTCAGAAGCTTCCATACCATTGTGATGTCTTGCTTCCAGTCTTAGGATGTGCAGAGTGGATCCAGCTGTCTTTTAGTTGGATCTGTGATTGTTTGCTTGCTTTTCAAGACAGTGTCTCGCTCTGTAGTCCAGACTGGTCCCAAACTCACCATGTAGCTTGGGCTGGCCTTGCACTCACAGCAGTCCTCCTGCCTTAGCTCGCAAGGGCTTGGATTGCAGGCATGTACCACCACAACCCTCTAGTTTTTGTGTGGTGCTGGGCAGTTGAACTCAACAGTCTTGCACATATGAGACAAGAACTCTAATTGCTGAGCTATGCCCCCAGCCTGGATATGTCATTGTTCAAAGTAAAAAGAAAGTCTTAACATAAGGAATGTAAAAAGTCTGAAAATTTTAATCTCTGAATCAAATTCCTTGGCAGAGATCTTTCCTGAGTGGCATTTGCTAAAATAGTTCACACTATGACTATTAATTATTTGAGCAATCATAATTCAATTTAAGTAGAGTTTTTTGGAGGCCACACACGACTTCCAGCTTTTGCCCCATTTGATATTTTTCAATGTTTAGAGGCAGGATTAATGCTTCTTTGTTGACACAGGCACTGAGAAAACATCCCTTTGTCATGTATGGAAGCATATTTCAGGACTTAGCATGAATCATTGGGATAAAAGTATGAAGTTTGAAGATGGAGTTTTAAAGAAAGTCACATCAGTTTACTTTCAGAGGCTACTGGGGAAACAGTCTAAGGCCTTGTGGTTGTGGCGCTGGGGACCCAACTCAGGCCTGTACTAGGCCTGTACTTTACCACCGAGCTATACTGCAGACCTGAGCACCCTTCTCAGTCTCCCAGAGAGGAGCAGTGACAGGCCCCTGGCGACAGTGTACATCTGACCCAGGCTACCTGACTTCTAGTTCTGAACCTTTTCCACCTCCTGGAAGACCCAAGGGAAGTGACAATTTGGCTTTGAGTGGCAGAAGCCACCACTTTTCCTGCAAGTGTGGATGTCCCTGCAGATATCTGCAAGTGATGACTTGATAGAGGTGTTCCCTATAACAGACGCAGGCTCCCTGCCTGGCCAGTTCCCTGCTGTAGGACCTCCAGTAGATGCCTAAGTTTTTCAGACCTCAGTTTATTCATCTGTTAGCCAGAGATTCTAGGAGTGGCCTCACAGAGTTCCTGTGGGAAGTTACAAGGGGATGTGTTATGTTCACCCTGGAAACAGCTCTTCTAAGCATGTGTTCCTTAGGGAGCCTACTAGAGGGGATGCCTGTGGGCTGCTGGGAGAGAAGGTCTCTTGGCTACAGGCCTGACATTCAGATCCTTTGACAGTGGGCTTCTGTCATCCTGTTAAGGCCATACAGTTGCAGAAAAGATACTAATACACATCCAGACTCTGAGTCCTCAAGCAGGGGAAGGTGACTTGGTGACTGAAGGAGGGTCAGCAGGCTTGGATTCATAACATGTTGTTTGGGTTTGTTCATTTGAACAGAATTTGACATCTACTTTAATTAAAAATTTTCATTTTGACCAAAATGAAAGTCAAATTGTTCATGAGAACATACAGACTTATCATTGTAAAAGGGCACAAGGACACCTGATTGGGTTGTTGTAATTAATAAGGGAGTCTTATTTTGTAATTACTCAGTAGGATGCAGATGTCCCTAAGTGCTTGTGATTACCTGGTGATGCAGAGGCTTTGCACATCTGCTTCCATTCACAGTAGTAGTAAACAAGGAAATTTGTTTTCCTGATGTGGTCCTGCCATTGCTGGTGGAGGTGTGTATGCTCTCAAATGGGTGATGAGGACTTCTAAAACTGAATTGGTTTCCCACTTGGACATGTGAATTAATCATAAAGCCATCAGGATGTGTTCTGGTGTTTTTAACAGACAATTTAAAATAAACTCTACTCAACTTTGGTCCTCCACAGAGGAGCATCATGCAAAGAAAGCAGGGTCTCTTCATGTTTTGAACTGGACCTTTTGTGCGGGGCTGTTTCCAGACCCCAAGTTGTGTTGTAGTCAGATGAAGAACAGGTTCTTGAGGCAGTGGCCCAAAAATGTGGATGTGTGTAAGCTAGTGTGGGCATGGAATTGTGTTTGTGTGTGAATGCAGATGTGTGTGTGTACGTGAATGCTTGTGTGCCTGTATTTATGTATTTACATAAAAGCATGCATAGTTTTGTGTATGCCTAGGTGGATATGTGCACAAGTGTGCCACGTGTGAGTGTGTGTGTGTGTGTGTGTGTGTATGTGTACATGTGTGTGTGAATGCACACCAAGGGCGCCGTGAAGAAATACAGGCGAGAGGCTTTCTAGTACTGTCTTAGTTGCTTTTTTTTTTACTGTGGCTGAATGCCCAACATCTACAACTGAGGGAAGGAAAAAATTTACCCAGAGTTTCAGAAGGTCATAGGCCACCCGTGGGCAGCTGGCAACAGTGGAAGCACATGGCAGAGGCAGGCAGAGGCAGCTCCTCACAGTGTTGCTGATGGGAAGCCAAGTCAAGTTCCCAAAGGAAGCAAGGAAGCAGCATATGTCCTTCTGGGTCCCATTCCAGTGACCCACCCACCCCTTCTGGGTCCAGCCTCAGTGTTCCATCCCTTCCAGGCTTAAGCTGCCACCATATGCCTGTAATCCAGTTTAATACTTACAATCCAATCTGCACGCCTGTCTTCCATCACACACTCATAATCCATGCTCCACCCCAACCCCCACCACAGACCAGGCCGTCATCTCCGAATAGCACATGGTTCCATAGGTTATCCATAACATACAAATGCATAAGGCTCTGTGGGACATTCTGACCCAAACCAGAGTCAGCATGCCTGAGTGGGAGCAGCACACCCGCATCATCTCACTATGGATGCTTGCCCCGAGGCTCCTCGGAAAGCCCCTTCTCTGGATCCCTCATGGCTCATGTGCGGACTTAAGACCTGAGAGGTCTGAGTCTGGGTCTGGAGCTGCCTGGAGGCTAGCCAGAGTCCTGGCCCAAGTTAGTTGGCTTCTGTAGGTCTCCGCTTCCTCTCCTGGAAAAAGGTTGGCAGTATCTTCCTCATTCTGTCTGTGTGAGTATGAAATGGGCTATCCCCAGCAAGGCACAGTAGAGTCATCCGTTCTCTTCCTACCCATATCCTGCTCTGCAATTCCTGGCATTGGGCCAGCTTCCGGGACTGTTAGTCTCCAGCCACAGAGATCTTCTAGAGGACAGCTTCTCCAATTCTTCCCTGCTCCTTTAAAGAGGTTCCAGCAACAGGCATGGTTTTGAGTGACAAGAGCTAGAAAGGACCCTTGCCCTCGCTCAGCAGGGCAGGCTGTCAGTGAGTTCCTTGTGGGCTGTCTCCTGTACCCTTCATTTCTGTCCTGGTAGTGTGGCCCCTCTCAACATGGAGTCAGCCCTCAGCATTTGTCAGGGACTGGTTGTAGGACCAGAACTGTGTTAGTCCATGGTGTTGCTGGGATATGACAGCCAACAGTTACAGCGTAAGGGAGGAAAGGTCTATTGTAGCGCATAGTTCACTGTCTCAGTCTGTTGACGATCAGCTGACCGTGGTGGCTTAAAGGACAGGCCTGGCAGAGAATAGCTGCTCATTGCATTGTAAGGTGAAGAAACGGTCAGGCCTTAGGGACAGGCCAGGGCAGGAGCATATCCTGCCAGGCACACCAGTGATCCACCCTTCCCAGCCAGGTCCTACTACACCTAAGGGCACATGAAATCCATCGATAGTCCACAGCATCTAGATACATGAGGCTCTGGGGACATTCTAGGTCCAAACCATGAAAACCTACCAAGATCCACAGATGCTCAAATCCCTTATGAAATGGCATGGGATTTACATAGAATCTACATATGCCCTCTCTATACTAAATTGTCTCTAGATTGCTTATAATGTAAATGCTGTGTAAAAGTTGCTATACTGTATTATTTAGGGAATACCAATGAAAATCTACATGTAAGACTTTTCATAGTCTTTATACAAGACCATATAGTATTCAATACAGATACATTTATTTCATTTATTTGTCATTTTGTGTGTGTATGTTATGTGTGGTTTTGGGGATTGAGCCCAGGGCCTTCACCCTGAGCTACACCTTCAGTCACTTTTTTTGAGACAAGGTCTTGCTCTGTAGTTCAGGCTGGTTCTGAACTCACTGTGTAGCTCAGACTGACTTAAAAAGCAAAGCAATCCTCCTGCCTCAGCCTTCTGAGTACTGGGATTACAAGTATGTGCCACTATGTCATTATGTGGTATTGGGGGATCAAACCCAGGGTGGTTTTTGATTTTTGAGACGGGATCTTGCTAAATTGCCTAGGCTAGCTCAAACTTGTAGGCCCTCTGTCGCATCCTCCCAGGGTGCTGGGATTACACACCTGCACGACTGCACCCAGCTTGTTCAGGATGTTGCTGTTGTTGTTGTTACTGTGTTTCTTTGAGACAAGATCTGGGTATATAGTCCAGGTTGGCTTAAATTTGCTGTGTAGCATTGGCTATCCACAAACTCAAGATCCTCCCGACTAATCCTCCCAGAGTGCTGGGATTGCAGGCCTATACTGCCACACCCAGCCAGGTGCAATTTTTAAAAAGCACTTTTTGTTCTGAAGGTGGTTGAGTCCACAGATGTGGAAACCGTGGAAATGGAAGGTTGATTATAGTTACTAATTTACCTCTGTAAATTCTGCCTTTCCACATCCAGGCCAATTCTGGCCACTGCTATACACTCTTGTTTCAAAATATTTCTCAGTGGTATTTCCCCCCCCCCCCCCCCCCCCCACTGACCATCAGTGCCTCCCATCACCTGTGGGCAAAGGGAGAGAAAACTCTATGCTCAGCCTGGCTCCTCAGGTCCTTGCAGCCTCCTCATGGTCCCCCTCACTTGTGTCCCTACAGATCTGGATTAGGGACAAGGGTATCTGTATCAGTGTGCTTGGGCTGCCATGGTAAAGTGCCTCAGTCTGTGTGGCTTACATAACAGACACTTATTTTCTCACAGCTCTGGAGGCTGGAAGTCTGAGGTTAAGGTGTCGACAAGGTGAGTTTCTCCTAGGGCCTCTCCTGGCTTGCAGATGGCTACCTTCTTGCTCTCTTCCCTGTCTGCGTGTGTGTCCTGATCTCCCCTTGGGTCAGGGCTCACTCTCGTGTCCTAATTTTACCTTACTTGTCTCTTTAAAGGTCCCACTCCAAATCTAGTCACATCCTGAGCTACCCAGGGTTAGGGCTTCAACATGTGAGTTTAGTACGGGACCCTATCCAGCCTGTCACATCATCAAATTTAGGCTGAATACATTTGGGAAAACTCTAGACACTTTCTGCGGACAAGATCAGCAGGCTGGTCTGCTGGAGGCAGGGAGGTGTCTGAGTATGGATTTCAGCAGGGCCTGACATGGTGCTGGGCTTAGGAGAAGACCTTGGTAGGGTGTAGAGAAGGCTGGATGCCCTTGTCCCAGGGCAGCCTGAGGGCTCCCCTCAGCCCCTCAAGGGCTATGATGGAAACTCTTGCTCCCCCTCTTGCTTTTGATGGGGCTCCTTTGTGTCAGCCCCATGCTGGGAGCCCTAGCCTGTGGTTCTGATGGGAAGCGATGTGTGCCTTTGAAAAATAATGAACAGGAATGGGAATTGAGGATTGAGGATTAGCGAAGAACTGCATTTTGTTTGTAGACCAACCCTTTCAAAACATGTTTAGAGGCTGAGCAAAGACCCTTCAGGAAATATGTTGACTGGTGTGGTTTGGAAGAGTCACTCGCTGCCTTGCTGATGGGAGTCACTGATTAAACCAGCATTCCTTTGAGAAAAATGAATGCAACTCCTGCCAAAGGCCTGGGCCAGGCCATTGCACTTGCTGGCTTATTGTCTCTGTCTAACTCAACAGGGGAGGTTTTACCTGGAAAAAGGAACTAAATCTCAGTGTGATGCCTTCTGACCCCAGGCCACCTGCTGCCCCTTTCCAACCAACCCTGGGGAAGCTGTCACCTGAGATGTAGCATTTAGATTTTTTAAAAAAAGTATAATTGACCTACACCAAACTTACATGTGTCATACAATGTGATACATTTAAACACAAGTACATATGCAAAAAAACCCCTTTTCTGCCATGAAGATAGTGAACAGATCCTCGTTCCAAGTTCCTTCCTGCTTCCTTGAATTCTTCCTCTGTCCAGTGTCTCCCTCCCTGCAGCCACTCAGTTCCTGCTGATACTGTCAGTTAATTTTCAGCTTTTAGGTCTTGCGGTGAATGGAATCACACACTCTTTTTTTAGACGCTCGTTTGTTTTACTCGGCGTAAGTATTGGGAGGTTATATGATGTATTTTTGGACTAGTTATGCAAAGGACCAATTTTGCACAGTAGTCCATTCTCTTATAATACCAGCATTATGTCATTATTTGAGTGTGTTTATCTGTTCACCTGTTGATGGACATTTGGAATGTTTTTGTCTTCTGTTTCAAATAAAGTTGCTATGAATATTTGTGTGCCAGCCTTTATAAGGATATATACTTTCCTTTCTCTTGTGTATAGTAAAAACAAGAGTGTGAAGTAGTTGACTGATAGTTGTATGATTTTAAAGTAACTGCTAACTTATCATTCAAAGTCATTGTACCATTTTATATTTCAGTGGCCCATATAATGCATCTTTTTTCCCTCTGACTACTTTAAAGTTTTTCTTTTTATCATTAGTTTTAAACAATCTTACTATGGTTTGCCCTAGTGATGTGTTCTTATTGTTTATTGTGTTTAACCTTCATTGAAATTCTTAAATATGTGGATTTATAGTTTTTATCAAATTTCAAAACTTTTTTGTAGTACTAAGGATTGAGTCCAGGGGCACACTGCCTCTGACCTACACCCTAGCCTGTATTTATTTATCCATTTCTATCTATCTATCTATCCATCTATCTATCTATCTATCTATCTATCTGAGTTATAGTGTTTCACTAAGTTGTCCAGGCTGGGTTCAATTTGCAGTTTTCCTGCTTCAGCCTCCCAGAGCGCTGGGATTACAAGTATGCACCACCATACCCACTTGAAAATAGTTCTGATAAACTGTAATCCCAGTACTTGGGAGACTGAGGCATGAGGTTTCTCATGAATCCAAGGTCAGCGAGGGCTACATAGTGAGTTTAGGACCAGTGGACTATGGAGAGTGAGACCCTGCCTCAAGTTAAAAAAAAAAAGGGAAAACAGATTTGAACATTACTCCTTCTTCAAGGTTTTTTTCCCCCCTCCTATTCTATTATTCTATACTCTTATCTACTAGCAACTCCAATAACAGCTAGTCAGGCTACTAGAAGTCCCACAATTCATGGAGTCTGCTCTTTTGTGAGAAACTTTTTCTGTGTATATTTTAGATACTTCGGAGATTTCGGATGCTTCCTAGTGCCACTTTAAAGTAATCCTTCAGTTAATCATCCATCAGTCCCTTCTGTCATGTGTTTGTCTGTACAATTTCAGATTAGATCTCTGTAGTATCTTTGGCATCTCTACTCAACTTTTTGAACATATGCATTTCAGTTATAATTGTTTCAAGGTCTTCGTGTGCTCATTCTAACATCGGTACCAGCTGAGGATTTTCAGGTTTTTTTCTGTTATGGGGACTGTTCTCTTGTTGGTAATTTCTGTTGGGTGCTGCACTTTTTATTTCTATGAATATTCATGAACTTTGTTATGTCACTTTAGTTACTTAGAAATATACTTAGTTGTGTGTTGCTTTACATTGGACATACATTGTGAGAACTGAGTGGACTTGTCACTGTGTGAATGTGGTATGTATTTACAAAGACTTAAGACACTCTGGGTCTGTCCATTGAAGTGGCATGTAACCTGTGAAATGTATGAAGCTACTGTAGGTGTAGCAGCATGGTTTTATGCTGTTTTGTTTTTTTACAAATTAAAAGAGTACAATCTAAGACAGTGATAAAATATAGTATATTAAATACATAAGCTGATAACATAGTTACTTATCATTAGCATTTATTATATACTATACAAAGTTGTATTGCTATATAATTTTTTAACAGTACTGGGGAATGAACACAGGGTCTTCACTCTGACCTTCATCCACAGTCCTTTTTATTGTTTACTTGAGATAGACTCTCATTAAATTGCCCAGGCTGAGCTTAAATTTGCAATTCGCCTGCCTCAGCCTCTCAGTCTGGCTGTGTGCTATATTCTTCTATGTGACCAACAGTGCAGTTAGTATGTTTATGCCAGTGTCACCACAAATGTGAGTGAAGTGTTGAGCTGTGACAGGCTAGTGACTATACTGTCATTTAGAGACAGGACATTGTTCAGCCCCATTGTTATCTTAAGGGCCACTGCACATAGGCAACCGTTGTTGGCCAAAATGTTATGTGGATCTTGGCTGCCGTTTAACCCTTTTAGGTCTTATATTTAAGATCTATTAGGTGGGAGAAGAGAAGTATTTAATCCAGGATTGCTTCCTCTCCACCACTCAGTCAGGATCTTCAAAGTCCTGTACTCGGCATTTGTAAGAGTGCGATGTGAGAGTTACTGTTTGACTGGTGGCAGGTGCTCTTCCCACCCCTGCAAGCATTCTGGCTGCAGCTCCTACTAATCCTTTTAGGTGGTTCATTCCTTGGCGTCAGATGGCTTGTTCACCCACATGTGCTGATCATTGTTTTATCCTCAGCAAATGTCTGCTTTTCTCTCTGTGCAGTTCTCTTCTCTCCAGTCCTCTGCCCTGCAAATGGACCACTTCAGCCTCTCTGGACCCCAGCTCCTTATCTCACCTGGGAAGGCTGCCAGGTTCCATCTGTGTTCCCCTTCGTGTACCCACTGCCTGGACATTGGGCCCAGGCAGAAGCCACAGTGGCTGTTGTCTGTCTCTCAGAGTTCACTGTCCTCCCTTGCCTGGTCCCAGCATCTTCAAAACCATTGTTTCATATATGTTATTTGGGGGATAAGGTTGGAGCTCCATGATAAGGTGCATACTTAATAATTGTTAGACCCTGGGTTTGATCCACAGCATCAGAAAAAAATTAAGTTGTGTATGTTATTTGTAGTTTTCCACGTATTTTATATTAAGACAGAAGGATTACACTAGTCATTGTCACTCCATTCTATCTGGAAATGGGAATCCCAGAGGTAGCCCTTTAAATTTTTTAGAATCATTTATAGAAAAATATACATGCAGGTATGGGGGCATAACCACACTACGCTTGTCAAAAGTATTAGGCAGAAATCCAAGGCGATCCCTTGAGAGCCCCTCCCCAGGCGTGCAGACCCTGCATGGGTCTCTCCCACTGAGTGCAGGTAGAACCTGTGCATATGATAAGGCATCACTTCTGTGATTGAGTTACTAATCAATTGACTTGGAGTTAATAAAAAAGAGATTATACAGTGGTCCTGACTTAAGCACCTAAGTCTTCAAAAGACATTGAACCTTTCCTGGAGTCAGAAAGATTTAAAATGTAAGAGGCTATATGGAGGGGGCCATTCCTAGGAACCATGAGCTGCCTCTGGAAACAAGGGCAGCCAGCAGCCAACAAGAGAATGGGACCTTTGTCTTGTAATCAGAGGGAAACCATAAGTTGGAAGGATGACCCGGAGTTCCAGAAAGAACTCTCAAGTTGACATATGGATTTCATCTTTGTGAAAGGTGAGCAGACACCAAACTCAGCCAGTCTAGACTTCTGACCATGGAAACTGTAAGATGTTGTTGTATGTTGTTTCAAAGGGCTGATTTTGTGACTGTTACACAGAAAATACACTTGCCATCAACTAAAGAAGACCAGATCAAGTTTATTGTAACACTGTCCCTGTATTTAATAATAAGATCTCAAAAAAAAAAAAAAAGCTGGTGTTAGGAGCAACATTAGGCCACGAGATCTCTCCCACTGATTTCCAACATAGTTTTCACACAGCCGTGTTTGTGTCTTGGTTGGTGGTGGCTCAAATTCTGATCAAGAATAAATTTGTTAGGGGTAGGATGTATAGCTCAATGATAGAGCTTGCCTAGGATGCAAAAGGCCCTTGGTTCAATTTGCAGCACACACATACACACATAGAATTGTTGTATAAGAAGATACCTATGAACAGATATGTGATGAGAATCCAGGATGCAGAATCAATATGCAAAAAATATCCAATTTTTATTTGGGCAAAAGACTTGAATTGGCATATCTTCAAATAGGATAAACAAATAGCCAACAAGCACATCCATCTTCACCCTCTAGAAGAATGCAAATCAAGATTACAGTGAAATCCCAGTGGACATCTACAAGGATGTGGTGGCAAGAATGTGTATGAGTTACTAGTGGAAATGTAAAGTGGTTCAACCAATAAGGATAAAGGTTTGATAGACCCTCAAAAAATGAAATATGATGCAACAAACAGGACTTGAAGACAAGATGGTAGCTGAGCAAGAGTCCTGCTCTATGGCTTCTCACAGGTGCATCCAAAAACTTAAGATACAAGAAAACTACTTGTCCAACTTAGCTTGAAGAGGGTGGAGAGCTGAACAAATTGGAAGGAGGACATGAGAAGGTTGGAAGTCCTGAAGACACATTGGAAGATAACGAACATGCCAGCCTGGGAAGCTGCCCCAGACTACCTGGGAAGGGCCCTAAGCAGCAGTGGGCAGCCAGCAGCACAGACTGAGGTGAGTCCAGAACTGGGATCCAAGGGATTGGCAGACAGCAGCCCAGCCCCAGAAATGAGCCTGCGGTAGTGCAGGCTGCATGTGCACTTCAAGCTTCCCCTTGAAAAGGCCTCCCTGCAGGTAAGCAAATCAGCTCAGGGGAAGCAGTTCACCGTATCCCTACTAGGAAGTAACATAGGCAGTAGCCATTTTGAAAAGAGCTGAAGTCTGAATTATTTGGGGTAAAAGAAGGCACAGATGGGCCATACACCAGGGATTTGGGGGAACTCTTAACCAGTGCCTAGGAAGGAACTGGCACAAGAGACAGTCAAAGAGAGGGGATGAAGGCTGCCAGCATCCTGAATAGTTTGCATCATAGTAGGAACAGGCTACAGAGGGCAGAGAGCCCTGCTAGGGAAGCTAGGACAGACAGCAGAGCTTTTCTGAGGGGAATATAAAAAGAATAGCACCAAGGAACTCAGAGGAAAGGAAATATTGAAAGGAAAGTGTAATGAAAAGAAAAAAGAAAGAACCAATACCACAATAATAAGACAATGATAGGATTCAGTAAGAATCATCCAATAATTACTCTCAATGCTAATGGTCTTACCAACCAGAAGAGACAGGCTGTCAGGGTGGATCAAAAACAAAACCCAACCATTTGTTTTCTGCAGGTGACACACTTTACCCAAAAAAGTACACAGCCTGAAAGTAAAAGGATGGAAACTAATACTCCATGATGCTAAAACCTGAAAATAAGCAGGAGCAGCTGTGCTGTTCTCAGATACAGCAGATTTCAAACCAAAACAGATCAGAAGAGACTAAGATGGACATTGTATACTGATAAAAGAAACAATTATAAACATATATGCAACCAATGTAGATGCACCTAGTTCCATAAAACAAACTACTGAACATGAAAGGTCAAGTAGACCCTAATACAATCATACTAGGTAAAATCTCTACACCACTTTCACAAATAGGTCAACCAGGCCAAAAAAAAAAAATCAACAAAGAAACATTAGAGCTAAATCATAGCATGGAACAAATGTATTTAACAGGTATCTATGGAGTGTTATATCTAACATCAACAGACTACACCTTCTTCTCAGCAGCACGTAGGACTTTTTCCAAAATAGACCATATCCTTGACAATAAGTCATGCTTAAGTGAACACAAAGAATTGAAATAATTCCTTGCATACTTTCAGATCATAATGGAATAAAACTAGAAATCAACAGCAAAAGAAACTACAGAAACTGTACAAATACATGAAGATTAAATAATGCATTATTAAACAAGTGATGGATTACAGAAAAAAATGGGAGAAGAGAATTTTTAAAAACTTCCTAAAGTCAAATGACAATGGAAGCATATCACATCAAAATCTATGGAACACAATAAAACAGTACTAAGAGGGAACATTATAACTATGAATACACATATGAAGAAAACAGGGCAATTTCAAATAAGTAATCTAATGATGCAGTTCAAAGTCCTAGGGAATAACAACAAGGCAAATCCAAAAGCAGTTGAACAAAAGAACTTAAAAGAATCAATAGAAATTTTAACTAAAAACAAAACAAAACAAAAAGAAACAAAAAACAAACTAAAACCAGAATCTTGAAGATGGTGGCCAAGTAACAGATCTCCCAGTGTCTCCACATAGACTCATTTGTAAAAGTTGAGATTATCATTAATGACCTATTCAGTTTAGCTAGGAGAGGGTGGAATGCCCCAGCAATGGAAAGGAGACCAAAGGAAGGTTAGAAACCCTGCAATGCTTCAGAAGTAGGAGAAAAGGACAGCCCGGGAAGCAGCCCCAGCCTCACTGTGAATGGCTGTGAGCTGCCAGCATCCACAGATGGAGGTAAACCTGGAGCTGGGAACTTCAGACTGAGGTAAAATTGGATCTGGGAGAACTGGAAATTGACAGCAGCTGGTAGTCCCAGCCTCCAGAAATGACCCTGCACATACTGCAAATTGTAGCTTCCCCTAGAAAAGGCCTCCCAGACCTTAGCACTCAGCAGCTATAATAGGCAGTGATATAGGCAGGAGCCAGTTTAAAAGAGCCCAAGCCTAAACTTTTTAGAGTGAAAGATCAGGGTAGAGGCAGAGAACCTGCCCTCAGAGGAGGGAAGCCATGATAGGTGGGAGAGCTTTGCTGAGTGGGGTGGGTGCAAACAAGACACCTCAGAGGCAATCGGACTGTTAGGTTACCCTCTTTGACTGCTCCCAGCATAGAACTCAGAGAACTTTTGACTCCCCCACCCCATACTTGTTCAAAGAAACCTCTCATCTAGGCATTTAAAGTGAAGTTCCTCAACAACAGAATCGTGGAAAGACAAAGCAAAAGGATACATGAGGAAACATCTGAAACTCCAGAAACTGATGCCATGGTCTCTGAAATAGTGCAACTTGTAGGGAAGAAAGTCAAAAACCAAATTCACGAGTTGGCTTCTGCAAACAGCCACTTCAAGCAACATATTCTTAAAGAAATATAAGCAATGATCAATGAACTTAAAGAGGAACTTATGGTCTGTTGATGGGTATTTTGGTGACTTCCATGTTTTAGCTATTGTTAGTTGTGCTGCTATGAACATGGCCATACATATATCTCTGTTGTATGTTGTTTTGGCCTCTTTTGGATATATTCCCAGGAGGGGTGTTGCTGGACCAAAGGGGATATTTATTTCTAGTCTTTTGAGTGCTCTCCATACTGCTTTCCAGAGTGGTTGAATGAATTTACATTCCCACTAGCAGTGCAGGAGGGTTCCTTTCTCCCCACAGCCTGGGCAGCACTGATTGCTATTTGACTTGTTGATATAGGCCATTCTCTCTGGAGTGAGATGGTATCTTAGCCTTGTTTTGATTTGCATTTCAACAGACCAGTGGATACACAAACTGTGGTACTTATACACAATGGAATACTATGCATCTGTAAAGTCCAACAGCATGGAGGTTTTTATAGGCAAATGGAAGAAACTTGAGAACATCATGCTTAGTGAAGTGAGTCAGAAGCAGAAGGTGAAACATTGAATGGTCTCTCTGATATGAGAGACCCAGACCACAACTATCTCATGGAACTTTAAAGAAAAGACAAAGTGAAAGAGGGGGACAGGGTGGGGGTGGAGGAAGGGACAAAAGGAAAGCAGGAAAGCCCTTGTCACCTTGACAAGATACATATGTGCACAAAATGCTCAACTCCATTGTAAACCTTAAATTTTGCACTTGTACATATCAATAAAATGGAAAAAAAAGGAAAAAAAGAGGAACTTACTAATCAAATAATGGTCCTAATGGAAACAAAGCTTACTGAGCATATAGAAGACACATATAAAAAGCTGGCTGAGGTAAATAAGGAAATGCAAGATAATGAAAGAATATTTTGTTAGAGAAGTGAAAAACCTGAAAAGAAATCTAGCTGGAATTCAGCATATGAAAATCCATTTGAAACCAGGGATGTTGGCTTAAACATTGTGAGGACAGAAGTTCAGACCTTGAAGACAAGGTTGAGGAAACAAATGCTATAATTGGGCATGACTCCAAAATTAGAAATGAGCAAAGTAGCTGGGTACAGCAGTTGATGGGTGACTCAAAGAGAACCAATTTCAGAATTATGGCTGTGGAAGAAGAGAAGACAGCACCAGAGGTATAAGAATTTATTCGCTGAAGTCATGCAAGGGATTCTCTAAAATCTAGGAAAAGAAATTAATATTCTGACACAAGAAGCTGATAGAGCACCAAATAATCTCAACCAGCAAAGAAATATACCATGCCATATCATAATCAAAGCCTCAGAAATTCAACATAAAAAGAATATTAAAAGCAGAAAGACAGACATTATTTTACCAAGGCAAATCCATTTGAATTACTGAAGATTTCTCAGTGCAAAACTTAAAGGCTGGGAGAACCTGGAGCAAAATCTTTCAAGCTTTAAAAGAAAGCAAATATCAACCCAGGTTGTTGTATCCAGCAGAATTGTCTCTGAAGTTTGAAGGAGAAGTAAAAACTTTTCATGACCAAGAAACCCTAAAGAAATTTGTGACGACTAGCCCAGCATTGCAGAAAATACTAGAAGGAGTATTAGAGAGAGACAGAGAGACAATCAGCACCAAAGAGCATAGAGTAAAGGAAATGTCTAAAGAGAAAATATGACAAAAAGAAAAGGCAAAGAACCAACAATGGAAGAACAGGACAATGGCAGGATTCAGTAAAACTGATCACTCTCAATGCAGATAGTCTTAACTCACCAATCAAAGAACAGAGACTGGCAGAGTGGATCAAAAAGAAAAAAAAAACAATTTGTTGACTGTAAGAGACACAATTCACCCACAAAGTAGCACACCCACTGAAGGTAAAAGGCTAGAAACTGATACTATATGCTACTGTGCTGCTGGAGCCCAGAAATAAGCAGGAGTGTCTATCTATTCTCAGACTCTGCAGACTTCAAGCTAAAACAGATCAAAAGAGACAAAGATGGACACTATATGCTGGTAAAAGAAACAATCCAAGAAGAAGAGCTCACAATTATAAACATACATGCACCGATGTAAGTGCACCCATTATCCACAAATAAAACTACTGGACGTGAAGAACCAAATAGGCCCAATATAATCATACTAGAGGACTTTAATACCTCACTTCCACAAATAAACAGGTCAACCACACAAAAATATCAACAAAGAAACAGCTAAGTCACACTATGGAGCAAGTGGATTTAACAGATATCTACAGACTATTCAATGTCAACAGAATACACCTTTTTCTTGAAAGCACATGGGGCTTATTCCAAAAGAGACCATATCCTTGAACATAAGACATACTTAAATGAATACAAAAGAATTGAGACCATTCCCTGATACTTTCAGATCATAGAGGGATAAAATGAAAAATCAATAGCAAAGGTAACTACAGAAACTACTCAGAAATGGATATTAGATAATACATTATTGAACAAGCAATGGATCCCAGAAGAAACCAAGAAGAAAATTAAAAAATTCTAAAGTCAAATGACAATGGGAGTAGATCATACCAGAATCTGTGGGACACAATGAAATCAATACTAAAAGGGAAATTTAGAACTATGAGTGCACACGTGAAAAAAAATATACCAGCAATCTGAAATAAACAATCTGTGGATGCAGCTCACAGTCTTAGAGAAGCAAGAATGAGACAAATCAAAAGGTAGTAGAATGAAGGAATTTCTAAGAATCAGAGCAAAAATCAATGAAATTGAAACTGAAAAAATACAAAAGATAAGTGAATCAAGGAATTGGTTCTTTGAAAGGATAAATAAGATTGATACACCTCTAAGCAAACTCACCAAAAGAAAGGAAGAAAAACAATGCAACTAGAAATTAAAATCACAACCAACACTGTTGAAATCCATAGAATTATCAGAAATTATTTTTTAAAAACTATCCTCAACTAATGAAATTACAAGAATTGGATAAATTCCTTGACAAATGTAAGATACCAAAATTGAGCCAAGAAGATATAGAAACCCTAATTAAAGCTATAATAACCAAGGATGAAATTGAGGCAGTAATAAAGGATCTACCAACAAAGAAAAGCCCGAGACCTGATGGATTCACTGCAAAATTTTATCAGAACTAGATAGCAGGTAGGGCCAGTGCTCCTTAAACTCTTCCGTGAAATTGAAGGAGAAGAAACACTGCCCAACTCCTTCCCAGAAGCAGGTAACATCTTGATCTTCAAACCAGATAAGAACCAACAAAGAAAGTTTTCTTAATGAATATAAATGGAAAATTCTCAATAAAATACTTGCAAATAATACAACAGATCATTAAAAGTATCATACACTACAAACAAGTTGACTTCATTGCAGGGATGCAAGGCTGGTTTAACATAAACAAATCAATGTAATACACCACATCAGCAAAAGGACAAAACTACATGATCACCTCAGTAAATGCAGAAAAAGCCTTTTATGAAATACCACACCCCTTCTTGATCAAAACGCGGATGAAGATAGGCATATAAGGACTCTATCTCAAGCTAATAAAAATAATTGATGACACAGTCAACATCATCCTAAGTGGGAGAAACTGAAAGCATTTTCCGTCAAGTAAGGACAAGGGTGTCCATTCACACCCCTTCTATTTAATATAGTTCTTGAAACCTTAGAGCAATCAGGCAAGAGGACAGAATAATAAATGGAATATACATAGCAAAGAAAGAACTGAAGCTATCTTTATTTGCAGATGACATGATCTTTTATATAGAGGACCCAAAAACTCTTATCAGAAGACTCTTACACCCACTAAACAAATTGAGCCTAGTTTCAGGATATAAATGCAATACAAAAAAAAAAAAAAATCAGTGGCATTCCTCTATAGCAGCAGTGAAAACACAGAGAAAGAGATCAGGAAAAACAATCCCATTCATACTTGCCTCAAAGAAAAACACTTAGGAATCAGCCTAAGGAAGTGAAGGATCTCTATACTGAAAACTATAGTACTTAGAAAAAAAAAGAAATCAAAGAGCATTTTAGGAAATGGAAAGACATCCTCCCTTCCTGGATAAACAGAATCAACATTGTCAAAATGACCATACTTCTTAAACTGATAAACACATTCATTGCAATCCAAATCAAGATACCAATAGCGTTTTTCACAGAGCTAGAAAAAATGATCTGAAAATTCATATGGAACCACAAGAGGCCCAGAATAACCAAACCAATCCTAAGCAACAAAACAAAAGCAGGAGGCATTATAATACCAGACATCAAATTACATTACAAAGCAACAGTGATGTAAAAAATTACATAGTATTGCCACAAAAACAGACAGATGGATCAGTGAAATAGATTTGAGGATGCCCAAACGTCCTGGAGTACCTTTAGCCATCTGATCTTCAAGAAAGGGGCCAAAACACACACTGGACTAAAGATAGACTCTTTAACAAATGGTACTTGGTAAACTGGCTAACCACATGCAGAAGAATGAAACTAGACCCACTATTTTCACCATGCACCAAAATCAAATCAAAATGGATCAAAGATTTAGACATTAAAATGGAAACATTGAACTCCTTGCAAGAAAAAGTAGGCAAATCCCTGAAGACATAGGCATAGACAAGGACTTTCTCAGTAAAACACCCGAAGCACATGAAATAGCACCAAGAATCAACAAATGGGATTGTATGAAATTAAAGAGCTTTTGCATATGGAATGGGGAAGTTTTTGCCAGCTACTCTTCAGATAGAGGACTATTATCGAGAATATACAAAAACAAAAAACCTGAAGAAAATTAGACCCTCCACAATAAAGGATCCAACCAAAATATGGGAATCTGAAATGAATAAACAGTTCTCAGAAGAAGTCTGAATGGCAAATAAATAAATGTTCATCATTTTTAGCCATCAGAGAAATGCAAATTAAAACAACACTGAGGTTCCATCTAATGCCAGTAAGAATGGGCATTAAAAATTTAAAAAACAGCAAATGCTGGTGAGGCTGCTAGGAAAGAGGAACCCTCCTGAACATTGCTGGTGGGATTGTAAACTGATATAACCACTATGGGAAGCAGTATGGAGGAGATTCCTCAGAAAACTGAAAACAGATATTTCATTTGACTCAGCTATAGCTATTCTGGCTATCTTCCCAAAAGAGTGAAAGTCATCATTCAGTGGTAATACGTGCATACCTGTGTTTATGGCCATGCAATTTATAACAGCTAAATCTTGGAAGAAGCTAATGTGCCTACTTATAGATGAGGGGATAAAGCAGATGCTGTATGTATACACAAAGGAGTACTGCTTTGTCATAAAGAACCACAAATTTGAGTTATTTGTAGGAAAAGGGATGCACCTTGAGGCCGTTATGCTCAGTGAAATAAATCAGACCCAGAAAGATAAGTATCATGGTTCCTGTAATATGGGAAAACCAAACCATAAAAAATGTAAGAGGTATGGAAGAAAGAAGATGAACGTTATGGAGTGGGATGAGGAAAGCTGGGGACGAGGTGGGAGGGGGGAAGGAGAAAGGGATGTGATATGCAAATTAAGTTTTTTAAAATAAAAAAACTAAAAACACAATACAAAAGATCATTGAATCAAAGAGTTGGTTTTTTTTTTAAAAAAAGATTTAATAAGATTGATAGCCGAAACTCACCAGAAGGAAAGAAAAAATTTACATCAGTGCAATTAGAAATGAAAAAAGTGAAATCACAGCAGACATGTTGAAATTCAGAAGATTATAAGAAACTGTTTTGAGGGACTGGAGGAATGGTTCAGTGGTCAATGCGCTTGCCTAACAGGTGGAAAGGCCCTGAGTTTGAATTCCTAGCACCACATAAAGCTGGGCATGATAGCACACACCTGCAATCTCAGCACTCAAGAGGCTAAGGCAGGAGGATTGCTGAGAGTCCAAAGGTAACCTGTGCTAGTGAGTTCAGGACCAGCCTGGGCTAAAGAGCAAGACCCTGTCTCAAAAAATAAAGAAAGAAAGAAAGAAAGAAAAAAGAAAAAGAAAAAAAGAAAAGAAAGAAAAACTTTTGAAATTTTATATTCTAATAAATTTGAGAACCCAGACAAAATAGTTGAATTCCTAGATACCAAAATTGAACCAAAAAGATATTAACCTATACCAAGATATTGACCAATAAACAGGGATGAATTTGAGACAGTAATAAAAGATCTACAAAGAAAACCCCAGGACCTGATGGAATCACTTCAGAATTCCATGAGAACTTCAGAGTAGAGTTAGCCCCAGTGATTCTCAAGCTTTTCCAGGAAATTAAAGCAGGTACAATACCAAACTCTATTCTGGAAGTGAGCCTCACCATGATCCCAAAACCAAATAAAGTTGCAACAAAGAAAGAAAACATCTGACACATTTGATTAATGAACTTAGATGAAAAAATCCTTAACAAGATACTTACAAATAGAATGCAACAAAGTATTTAAAAGGTCATACACCATGACCAGGTTGGTTTCATCTCAGAGATGGTTCAGCAGATCTAAATTGAGTAATGTAATACACCACAGAAGCAAAAGCAAGGAGAGAAGCCACATGATTATCTGAATAGATGCAGGAAAAGCCTTTTACAAAATACATTTGTTCCTGATAAGAACTCCGATGGCAACAGGTATAGAAGGATCTAACCTCAAGCTGATAAAGGCAATTTGTGACAATCCTGTTTTCACATCATTCTTAATGGGGAAAAACTAAAGCATTTTCTGTGAAATCAGGAAAAAGACAAGGGTATCCTCTCTCATCACTCTTGTTCAACATAGTTCTTAAATAGCCAGAGCAATCAGGCAAGAGGATGGAATAAAGGGAATAGGCATAGGAAAGGAAGACGTCAAACTATCACTGTGGATGCCACGACCCACTATGAGCTAACTTAAAAATTGAGCCAAGTTGCAGGATGTGAAATCAGTACACAAAAATCAATAGCATTCCTCTACAGTAATAATGAAAACACACAGAGATCATAAAAGCAATTTCATTCACAATAGCATCAAAAATTAAAAACCTGGGATTCAGACTAACCAAGGAACTGATATACCGATATGCTAAAAACTATACTATTGTGTAAAAAGAAATTGAAAAGATTATTAGAAAATGGAAAGACATCCTTGTTTCTGGATAAGCAGAACCAACATTGTTAAAATGACCATATTTCCAAAACTGATATACAGATTCAGTGCAATCCAAATCAAAATATCAACAGTATTTTTCACAGTCCTAAGGAAAATGATCCAAAAATTTATATGGAATTAGAAAGAAACCAAGAATACCAAAATAATCCTAAGCAACAAAACCAAAGCAGGCGGCATCACAATCCTGGATATCATGTTATATTACAAAGCAGCAGTGATAAAACTCACACAGTATTGGAACAAAAACAGAGAGGTGGGCCAGTGACCTAGAACTGAGGATGCAGAGACAACCATGAGCACCTTCTGTCATTTGACCTTTGGCAGAGGCCAAAAACATGCCAGAGAAAAGTTAGGTGCAGAAGAAGGATACTATCCTCATATCTGTCAACTTATACCGAAATTAAGTAAAAGTAGATAAATCCCAGACACTAAAATGGAAACACTGAACTTGTTGGAAGAAAAAGTAGGCAAAACCCTTGAAGACAAAGGCATTGACAAGGTCTTTCTTAATAAAACACCCAAAGTGCATAAGATAACACCAGTAATCAACAAATGGGATTATATCAAATCAAAGATCTTCTGCACAGCAAAGGAAACAACCAACACCATGAAGAAACAACTAAAAGGTAAAAAAATTTTGCCAGCTATTCCAGAGAATAACAACAACAACAAAAATCCTTAAAAAAATAAGAACTTAAATGAATAGACAGTTCTCAGGAGGAGTCTGTATGGCCAATAAATACATGAAGAAATGTTCAGTATCTTTAGCTGTAAGAGAAGTGCAAATCAAAGCAACAGTGAGGTTCTGTCTAACTCCAGTATGAAGGGCTGGTATCAAGAATTCAGTACTCATGGTTTATGTGCTTATTTGACTCGTGTGTGCGTGTATGTGAAACTGATCTATCTGACTTTCCAAATTGTTGTAACCCTGTAATCTGTAACCCTGCGAGGGACAGCTTGCCTAGTTCAGTGCAGTGCTTGTGCACAATTCCTTGTCTTCAGCCTCACAATTTTCGGAGGAAAGACAGTTTGCAGATACGTAGGTCAGCTACAGCCTTCAGTGGGTTATGTCAGACAATAGTCCCCCCTGATCTGGGGTTTTGCTTTCTGTGGTTTGAGTTACCTGTGGCCAACTATGACCTGAAATATTGAATGAAAAATTCCAGAAGAAGTAATCAACTTGGGAGTTTTAAATTGCATGTGATTCTGAGTAATACAGTGACGTCTCACCCCGTCTGGCTCAGAATGTCCTACCTGGGACCTGAGTCCTCCCTCTGTCCAGTGTGCTCCGCCCACATATGCTCACCACTGGGAATTCTTGGAACTCTGGAAGCACATGTCACCTCAGATCATTACAAGAAGGGTGGGCACGGTGCATTAAGGTATTTTGAGAGAGCCACTACCTAAGCAAGATAGCATATTGTTGTAACTACTTCATTCATGTTGTTACTGTGCCTAATTTATGACTTACACTTTGCTGTAAGGTTGTATGCACAGCAAACATGCGGGCTGTACAGAGTTTGGTACCTCTGAGGCTTCAGGTGTCTGCTGAGGATCTTGGGACATGTTCACCACCCTAAGGGGAGACCGCTGGACAGTTTTGCTGGTTAGATCCTTGCATCCTGTTCTGCATCACATCTTGGGGTTCTCCAGCGCCCCAGTAAACTCTTGTTTGTTAATAGATCTGTTAGTGTCTGTGCTTTGTGACGTGCCGTCCTCTGGGTTTTGACGAGCGCATGCTCATGTACGCAGCACCAGTACCACATGTGACAGGTCCCCTGGTGCCCTTACACTGCCCTGTGAGACCTCTTGTTCTTACTCCTTCCACTTTCCTAAGCTTTGGCTAACACCGTCCTTACTTTCTGTCTGGAGCATTTTGCATGGCCTGGCTTTGATAGCAACTTTTTTTTTTTTCAGTACTACAGATTAAACCCAGGGCTTTCCCACTGAGCTGTATCTCCGCCCATTTTTTAGTTTTGATTTTAAGATACTCACTTTTTTGCCAAATTCCCAAGGCCGGATTTGAACCTGCAACCAGATAGAAGGAGCTTTTTAATTCCCCTATCCTTAGTTTGTAAAAAAAAAAAAGACCTGTTCTACCCATTCTAAAAAAAATAAAAATAAAAATAAATTCCCTTAGTAGAGGGATTCCTGGGCTGCTTGGGCCCTTCTTCAAGTGAGTTTCTTATGTGCTCTTCCCCTGAGCCCACAATACTAGTTTAGTGTCAGTGCCCAGCTGGGTTCTGCTCGGGGCCTTGCTGCCACCCCAGGCCTGAATTCCTACAGAGATGCAGGCATTTTATTTATTGCCCCATAAACGTGTTTCCTTGTTGCCACGTTGTTTAATTCTGTCTTAAGACGTGAGGGTTTCATCAGGGGCTTTTCCGCCCTTCATTGAATCGGCCTGGCGGTTTTGTGTGTGCCGCTTCTTGATGACTATTGTTCTGTTGTTGTTTCTGCTGATTTATTTCCTTGGAATATGCTCTCCAGAGTAAGAATTTTTAACCAAAAGATAAAAATGCCTCGTTACGGTGTTATTTGTAGCATTTTGTAAAAATAAGCCATCATGCCCCTTTGTTTTGCTTTGTTGTCCTTGGGGGGGCAGTTGTCAGGGTTCTCACTGTATTGTCCAGGCCGGCCTTGAGCTCCAGGCTCCAAGAATCCTATTTTCTCAGCCTCCTGTGTAGCTGGGCTCCTCATCTGGCTCAATCTTCTTCTTGTTCCCACCTTCTCTTATTTATTTATTTGATTGATTGATTGATTGTTTTAGCATGTCAGTGTTTTGTCTGATTGAAAGTGTTAGAGAAAGTGATCAAACATCTGGGAAATATTCTAGCTAGAGCACCCACAGATCATTAGTAAATGTATCACCCGTTCATGGTTTGAAACCATGATTTCTTTCCATTATTCTCCCATTCTCTCTCTCTTTCTTTCTTTCCTTCTTGTTTTGTGGTAGCAGAGATTGAGCCCAATGCCTTCTCACTGACTATAACCCTGACCCTTTTTTAATATTTTACTTTTGAGACAAGTCTCACTAAGTTGCTAAGTTGACCAAACTGGGCATCAACCTTGAGATTCTCTTGCTTCGGCCTCCCAGAGTGCTAGGATTATGGGTCACCAGGCCCAGCTCAGATTGATTTTCCCTGAGAGCTCACAACTCTCCTGCAAACTTATTTTTCTTCCCAGAGCTTCTGGATGGCAGCACCCCCAAAGTTCCTGGCCCTTTTAGCAGAAACTCATCCTTTATTTACTTTGAGAGGAAGGACTTGTTTGCATATGTAAAACCAGAACCATATTGTTGGCAGATGCCCACAGTGTTGCCAGATAATTGAACATAAAAAGTTCAGGCTTTTAAGTCATTTTTACAAATGAATATTTTCTTAGAATTAAAAAAAAGAATGAACTAAAGATTGTGGGATTGGGTTTCTAATTCAAACGGTTCGCTCAGAATTGGTTCATTGTAGTCAGGTGTCCAAACCCTTGGAAACGGAGAGGCCTGGGGTTTGGGTTGGGAGGGGCTCTGGAGGGAAGGGTGAATTCTACAGATCTGCTACTATATAACGAAGGCTCAGTTGCAGTGATTTGTGACCTTACCTAGTAGCCCTCACAGTAATTTTTTTCTTTTCTGCCCAATAACTTCCTAGCTCGCTTTTAAGATAGGAGTGGTTTTAAAGTCCTTGTATTTCTGTTCAGCCTTTGATGATGTCCCCTACCCCTTAGGAGAAAGGCCTAAATGTGACAGAAGTTGTTAGACACTAATTGTTCTTAGCGTGAGGGCTTTTGTCTTGACAAAGGAAGTTAAGGACACAGTCTTTTCTGTTCTGGAAGCAGTGGTAATGACCCCTGAGGCCCTCTGGCCCAAACCACCCGGCTTGAACTAGGAAGGCTAGAGTCTTTTTTGAATGGCATTGTGAATCTGTTATAGTGTCTGGGAATATAGGGGGGAGAAAGGTAAAGTCTGAGGTCCTACTCAGGCCTCTGTTAAGCAAGGACAAGAGTAGTCATCCTCCTGTCTCCGTGCATAAGCCCCAGCTCCTCCTAGGGCCCTGGGCTGGTCAAGGCTGGCCAGTGAGTGAGGGCAATGGGCAGGGCTTGTATCAGCTACAGATGGTGGAGAAGATTTTACCCACTTAGGGGAGCCTCTGGCGAGTGCTATGGGCTCCCTGGAGGCATGTTTTGGGTGGAAGGGGGTACCAACACAAGACACTCACAAGGTCACTCCAGAATAGAGCAGGAGTAGCAGGTAGAGGTACTCGGAGATGCTTAGGGGCTGCTATGTCTAGGGGCCCAGGTGTGCTCTGAGTTGGGAGCAAGGTGAGGGCCTTGACAGCCTGGGGAGGTGAGGCGAAGTTGAAGCTAGTGCCTGGCCACCGGTGTGAGTGCCATCGGCTTGTGCTGGCCTTGTACAGTGGTGATCACCAGACTGCCCAACACGCGCCCTCACACTTGTGATCCGTGCGCCCTTCTCTTTTCAGCCGAGTGTCCCCCCGCGCCCCCCCCCGAACCTGTTTTGACCTGTGTATGATGATGGGGAGGCTGTAGGACCGCCCTACAGTGCATCTCAGAAGTGCCTTGCAGGTGGTTGGCAGTATCTTTGACTTTGGGCTGTGTCAGTCAGCTGCAGATGGGGCTCAGCAGGCAACCTGTCTTCTGTCAGAATTCCAGGCTTAGTGATGTTAAAGGAAAAGAAAAAGATTCGCTGGTGCTTGTTAAAGCACTGTACGGCAGACCTTGCTGAGGACCATCATGATGGGGGTAAAGGCCCAGCATCGTGCTGTGGGGAAGATTGGGTTCAGGACCAAGTCCAGCATGGGCAGGTAGCTGAATAATAGGGTGGGGTCACTCGGTGGAAAATAACCACCAGCAGTCTGGGGACTCTGGTGAAGTGGCTGTGAGCATCACCTAGCGGCAACGGTGGCACATTGTTCAAGATGGCGGATCTTTACATTTTCGCGCCATACCCGATCAGGTGACCAGACAGAGGCAGGAAGGAGGGAGGTGGGATTAGGATGTGACATTGTGATAAACTTGGCCCTGAGTAATGACGAACGTGGCCCTGAGCCAATGCCTTAGACCTTCCTGGGAAGACTGTGAATCCCGCCAATGGGAAACAATGGGGGGAGGGCCTTGTGATCTAGGGCTGTAGGTCAGCGCCGACCACGTTTTTTGGTGTGTGTCTCCCTCCACTTGCACATGGGAAGGACACCCTTTTGCAAAAGAAAATTAAAGCCTCATACCCTGTCGTCCATGCCTCCCAAGTCCATCCTTTGTTTGGACAGGATGATTTCTACGTGCCGTTTCTAACAGTGGCCTCATAAGGTTTTTGCTGGTGAAAGTCCAATTGGTCACACATCACCCAGGGATAGGAGGTGGAGGACAAGGAAACTGATCATGTGGGGAAAGAAATCTGACACTAAAGATGACAGGTTCTTGCCAAACTGACTTAGCAGGGTTCTTGCCTAAAAAGGGATTTTTGCCATAAAATATTCAGATGGGCTTAGGAGAAGATCCAGAGGCCTGGCTGAGTGAATTTGGCCTGAGAGAATCATCAGTGGTCAAGGTTTCAAGACCAGGGGAGGCCCTCCTCTCTCCCTTTACAGCAGTGCTTAAACGTGACTTCTTGGGACCTGGGGATGTAGCTCAGTGGTGGAGTGCTTGCTTAGCATAGTGAGGCAGTGGGTTCAATCCCCAGCAACACAAACAGCAGCAGCAACAACAGAACTTCATGTGTGCTTATTATGACTTAAGTCCTGGCTAGTTTTGATCAGATGGGCCAGTTACTTTGATCCTTAAGAGCTAGGTTTGGGATGAATTTTTTCTTTACTGTAAGCTTGCACCCCCTCATCTACGAGGCAGGGACCTTTCAGTCTGGCCTCAGAAGTTGCTGTGGGGTTGAGAGTGTAGCTCAGAGGTATGGCATATGCTTAGCATGTGCTGAGCATGTGCTTAGCATGTGCTTGGCACCCTGGAGGCAGTGGGCTCAGTTTTTAACATCAACAAAGAAGTTGCCCTGAGGATCAAGTTGGACTACAGTCCTGCCAACACTGTCCCTGTGAATTCCCGTCGTGGCATAGTGGTGGCTTTGAACTCTACTTCTGTGGTAATCCTTTTCTTCTCATCCACAAGAAGTACAGGGGTGGGCATGTATAGAGACTCTTAGTGAATCGTGATGAACTGAATTATCCAGGCCATGCATTCCCCCTGGAAAGAAGGGAGGAAGATCCTGTCCCGGAGTGAATTAGGCTATGGCCCTCATGTCTGTGGCCTTGGGCTGGGTGGGAGGGGCTGCAGCAGGAGGTGAGGGCTGTGGGGCTTCATGGGTGAGGATGGGGGTAATCTTGGGAGTCTGGCAAACTGCCCAAGGGACAGTTTTGACTGCTCCTACCCAGGCTTCTCTCTCTCTCACCCTCCCTTCTCGGGTCTGATGGTCCCTTTGTCTTTCCTTGATTTGCAGGATACCATTTCTCTTGTGTTTCACTCTTGGCATTATTGCATTTGAACCTGTAACAAAGCAGAAACTTGTTACTTTCTTTTCAAGGACTTGCCAGTAATTGTTCAATGTTTAATTTTTGATTTTCTTCTTATTAAAAATTTACCCATAGAATTTAGTGACCTTTCAAGAAATGTTCTGGAAAATACCATCAACGCTTATAGATCATTTAGATCAATTGTTTTTTCTGATTTTGCTGCTTGTATCCCTCTTCTTTCTGAGACTCAATCACGTATTTTTCCCCTTTCTTTCTCGGTTCAGAAGTTGGATGGACTCGTCAAACTCCGGACTGTTCGTGAAGCCCCATCCGAGTGTGTCTGTCCTCCAGGTAAGTGAAGGTTTACTCCTAGCTGGTCATAACTGCTCATGATGGCCGTTGGCCTTGGACTGTCGTACCTTTTGGACTCTCAAGGGCTTTCCTTCTGCATCTTATCTGGTGGCTCATTGGTCAGCGATTCTGGCAAGATGAACTGTGTTTGGTTTGTGGTACAAATGGAGGGATGAGGTGAGTGTTAGAGATGACTTGGAATAAAGGCTTGGATGGCAGCGAAGTAACAGCCATTCATCTCATTTTAAATGTGGAGAAGCAGAATGAACTAGATGGGATTTACTGTCCATGTGGTATTCACACCAACTGGTACTCTGTCTCAGTTGTGGGGAGCAAATGCTGGTGAATTGTGGATTTTTATCTCAAGTTCTTTTGGAAGAGGTAGAGGAACAGAACCTTGGAGGAACCTTGGTCTGGATTTTTCAAGGTATCGTGCCTCTTGAGTTTGCTGGAATAGAGCTGTAAATAAAACCTGAATGTGCTGATTCTTAATCCATGTGGCTCAAATTCAGATTCATGGCAGGTCTCCTGGCTGTACTCAGGGGAGCTTTGTACAGAGTAGGATGGAGAATTTTGGTGTGTAGACTTTCACTTGGGTGTTTTCAAGGTTAGAATCTGTTGATGTATAATACCAATGAAAAGTAGAGCATCATAATGTAACACACAGGAAAAGATGGATTTTATTACTTGCTCAGAGACCATGAGAGCTGAACAGAGTGTTACTTGTCCTCACTGTTATTACTTCTGTTAACCAAGCTGTCTAGCATTTCCCAGTCCACTTCAGCTAGTACGGAAACTCACCAATAACCAACATCTCAAGAAATCATTTCAAAAGGTCGTTCAGTGGAGGAGACTCTGTCTCTGAGGGCCCAGTGGGAAAGTATTGTTTTGTGTTGTTTTCTTAAGGCATACAGGGCATAGAA
The DNA here is from genome assembly GCA_004027205.1 of Ctenodactylus gundi. Lineage (NCBI taxonomy): Eukaryota > Metazoa > Chordata > Mammalia > Rodentia > Ctenodactylidae > Ctenodactylus > Ctenodactylus gundi. The sequence continues at coordinate 83,791 of PVKB01000820.1, forward strand.
CCCAGAGCCTTCACACTAAGCTACATCCCCAGACCACCTTTTGTTCTTGATTTTGAGACAGAGTCTCTAAGTTGCCCTGGCTGGTCTTGAACTTGGGAGCCTATTGTCTCAGGATCACAGAATGCTGGGATCATAGGCTGGTAAGACAGCATTTAATTGTTGAGCTCAACCCAGCCTTTAATAGGAACTCTGAGATTTTAATAGGAGGAAGAGGGACATAACAAATAACAAACGACACTGTTAGCAAATCAGGAAGTCAGATTGCAACTAAAGGAGGAAACCAGCTTAGACCCACAAATGCAGTTTTGGGTGATCTGTACAGTATTTAAAGGAAGAATGACTCTTTTGTTTTTTCCTTCCTTCTTTCTGAGTGCTGTAACAGATATGCAGCCTTTCGTATCCACGGTGCTGCCTCTGTAGATGAACCAAGTTTGGGTATAGCCAACCATGGATTGAAAGTATGTGGCAGCGGGGGGTGGGGGGAACCACATTGGTACTGAATGTGTACAGATTCTTTTTTTTTCCTCATATTTTTCTTTAAAATTACTCTAACAACTATTTTTGTCACATTTACACTGTTATTAGGTGTTGCAAGTAACGTAGAGATGATTTAAAATGTGTGGAAGGATGTGTGTAGGTTCTAACACAAATACTTTCTATAAGGGACTTGAGCATCTATAGATTTTGATACCCTTGAAGGTGATGGGCAGGCCTGAAACCAGGTTCTGCTGGACGCTGAGGAGGGACCCTTGTACATTCATGTGATTCACGTGAACATGTGTTTTTTTTTTAACTTGGGATCATAGCTCATTCGTGACATAAGAAATCATTTCAGCCATGTCCAACCAGCATCTTGAAATTATGAACTATAGAGTAGAATAAAAAATACCAGAGTGAAATTGGTTTCAGCACTTGTGTGCAGGCATGACCTGGGTATGATGTGAGACGCACTTCCTGTTGTGGTTTGCTGACGGAATGCTCAGATGTCCCACGTACAATGGCAGATGGCGGGAGGGAGGGAAGAGGAGGCAGTGAAGTGGCACAGGGCTCTGGGATACGTCAGAACGGGCCAACTCTCAGGTATGCCACTTCCTACCTGAGAGGTGGGCGGTTCTATCAGTAAAACAGTTTTGGAATGGGTTCTTAGGCCTTTTTTTTGGGAGTGAGAGGCACTGAGAGGGGCTCCAAAAGGGGCCCTTGGGTGACCATGGGGTGGTAGGGCCACTCAGGAGTTTGAACATGCCATGTATTAGCCTAAGTGAAATATGCACTAGATTTTTCAGGCTAGACTTAGTGGTAAATGTAGTAAGTTTGTCTCCTGTGAGAGCCAGATTCTTATCCAAAAAGGACCAGTTCACTATGTAATATGTCTTCTATCACTGGAGGACGCTAGTACAGAGCTCTGGTTCACAAGATGACTTGGCTTCTTTAATTCTTTTTCTATCCTAGATCCAAGAGAAGGGCTTTTTTTTTTTTTTTTTTTTTTTTTTTTTTTTTTTTTTTTTTTTTTTTTTTTTTTTTTTTTACTGCAGTACATGTAGAAGGGTAGAAGTAGGACACGGTAGAATAATTTGGCAGCTGTCCCGCGTGCAATCAGAAACACACTAATCCCTGACCCATTGTTGGGCTTTCTACCTCTCTGCCAGAGCCTTTTTTTTTTTTTTTTCCTTTATTTTCAGTGGTAATTGTGGTTTTCGGAGTTGCAGTTTTAGAATTACAGTATTTAGGATTTCAGTCCTTTGGAATATGATTTTCAGAGAATTCCATCTTTGGAGGTGTTTCACCTTTTAGAGTTTTGCTCTTAGGATTTTAATGTTTGGGATTAGGAAATTTTAGGACTATACCAGGCTTGAATCTTTGGGCATTGTGATCAGTAAGAGCAAAACCTCCTGCACTGCTGAGGCAAACAGGGTGAGCTCCTTACCCCCCAGAGAGGCCCTGTGGGTAGTTGAGCAGTGTTGTTCTTCCAGGGTTCCTACCTGTGACTCAGCCATCCTGGCAGGTGTAATGGCCCTGGATGGTGCAGCACAGTGGTTTCATCAGGGCTCTCTGCCCTCCCAGGTCCATGTTCGTATGTCTGTCCTATCACCTCCAGTGTGAGCTCTGACGGGAGCTTCTGAGACTGGAGTTCCTCATCCACACAAGCCTCAGTGGGCTGGCAAATTCTTCTCTTGTGAGGAAAAGGACAGGGGCCCTTATCTGAGGCACCAGAAGCCTGGACTTCCTCCTGTTCTTCCCAGCTCCCATCACAAAGCCCAGATATCACAAACTCAGATATTTGGAGTCAGAAAGTGAAGACCACCCTCTGTAGTTCGGTCCCCATCTGATCTGAGATACTCTCAGAGCCCCTGCTTGGTTCCTTCCCACAGTTCAAGGAAACAGTGTGGTCCTTTGTCTGACCCTACGCAGGCAGCAGGCAGATAAGCCAGGCCAGCAAAAGGCCAGTTCTTCTGTGTGTGTCGGCCATTGTGAAGCCGCTGCCACAGGCAGCCTTGGGGCTGAGTAGCAGCAGCAGGCTTCAAGCAGGAAGATGGCGCATCCCTCTACCCCAAGTCCATGACTGTGCCCTGAAGCGGCTCTGTGACCGCGGGCGAGTCAGGAGTCACCAAGCCTCACAGCCATCATCTATAAAATGGCACAGTGGAGACAAGCATGCTGTGCACACCCATGATCCCAGCAGTGTGGGAGGCTGAGGCAGGATTGCAAGTTCAAGCCCAGCCTGGGCAACAGAGCAACTCCATGGTCCTTGTCCCGTGAAGATCATCTGAATAGCTAAGGAGGGTCGAACGATGGAGAAACACACTCCAGAGATCTGTTTCGGACAATACCACCTGCTTTAATACAGCTATGGATACGAGAAAAAATGGCAGAACCATTCGGAGCCCAGAGCATACAGCATTCCTGTAAATGTACGTACCAGGCTCCTAGTGAGGTCTAGGGGAATGAGGAAGTCATAGGGAGAATATAGGGCAAAGTTGATTGGCCCAAAGTCACAGGACTGAAGGGCGTGAGGCCTGGGACACCTGTTGCAGGCTTGTGTGCTATACCTCTATGTCCTGGGTATGAGCCAGATATGCCTCAACCCAACCCAGTTCTCCCACACAACTTAGTGAGACCCTGTCTCAAAATCAAAAATAAAAATGGCTGGAGTTGTAGTTCAGTGTGAAGAACTTGGGCTCAATCCCCAGCACTACAAGCAAACAACAAAAACAAAAACAGTGTAGGGGCTTGAATCATAGTCTTATACCCCAGTACCTGTGATTACGGCCCGACGTGGAAATGCAGTTTTTCTCAGTGGTCCCCCTTATCACTAGGGATTTTTCCAAGATCCCCAGTGGATGCCTAAAGCTGTGGATAATATCCAATCTGATATATACTGTGTTTTTTCCTGTACTTATACACCCACAATAAAATTTAATTTATAAATTAGGCAAGCAAGAGATTAACAATAACTATTAATAAAATAGAACAGTTGTAACACTATAAAATAGAACAGTTGTAACAGTGTACTGAGCTTGGTCTTTCTCAAAATATCTTACTGTATCTTTACCTTTTTACCTAAAGGAAACGCTTTATGACTTCTTTGTGACCTGTCTGAATTGTGACCATTGCAGCTCTTGTTCTTTGGGACCTTGAGGATTATTTGAACATAAATACTGTGATCCTGCCCATGATGCTTGGTGTGTAATGTAGGTGGCTACTAGTGCTTGATGGGCAGGTAGCATATACAGCATGGATACACTGTGCCAAGGGGTGATTCATATTCCAAGTGGGAAGTAGCAGGATGGTGAGAGATTCCATCATACTACTTGAAGTGGTATGTAATTAAAACTCGTGAGGGCTGGAGGAATGGCTCAGCAGTTAAAGCGCTTGAGCAAGCACTGAGCCAAGTGCTAAGTACCTGAGTTCGATTCCCCAGCACCACATAAGCTGGGCGTGGTGGTGCACGTCTTTAATCCCAGCACTCGGGAGGCTGAGACGGGAGGATTGCCGTGAGTCCAAGGCCAGCCTGGGCTGTGAAGTGAAGTCAGGACCAGCCTGGACCACAGAGCGAGACCCTGTCCCAAAAAAACCCAAAAACTTGTGATTTTTTTTATTTCTGGAATTTTTCCATATAATATTCCTAGGCCTTGACTGACAAGCAGGTCACTGAAACCTCAGAAGGTGAAATGTTGTTGGTGGGGGGATGATATGTTAATTTAACTGAGGATTTTGAAGATGAGATTATCCAGAGATTGTTCAGGGTGGGCACTGAATCCAGGGACTAGTGCACCAGAGGAGGCAGAGGGAGAGATTTGAGACACACAGGAGAAGATTGTGTGAGCAGAGCCCAGGTCGGGGTGGACCATCAACAAGCCAGGAAGCCCCAAGTTGCTGGTAGCCACCAGAAAGTAGTGGAGGGGATTTTATCCACCTCAGATCCTCTGGAAGGAACCAGTGCTGCTGACATCATGAACTTTGGCCTCCAGACAGTGAAAAAAGATTTTTTGTCACTGTCAGGTGCCTACCTGGTGGCAGTGTGCTGCTGCAAGAGCCCTAGGAGGTGAAATCAAGTGGGAACAGTAATTGCCCCTTGGCCTGTGAGTTTGTTGAGAAGATGCAACCTGGGGCCAGAAAGGAGCCTCTGCCATTGCCAGGTGTGAGTCAGATGTTAGGCAGTACCGTGGACCTGGCTTGTCGGTCCTCTTTCATACCCACCTGCCCATAAACAGTTACTCACCAGGTAACTCCTGGGCGTAGGTACCTGAGATGTACCTGTACCTCGCACATATATTAAGATCTCTTTTCTTTCCATTTTCCTCTTCTCTGTCTTGTTCTTTGTCTTTCCTTTTCTTTCTTTTCAACAGTCTGACCACATACCCCAGTCTAGCTTTGAACTCAAGATCCTCCTGTCTCAGCCTCCTGAATGCTGAGATTATAGGCATGTGCCACCATGCTCAAGGCTGCTTTTCTTGCTTTACTGATTATTTAATTGTTTACAAGTGTGCTTATGGTATAACAGTGTTTATTTTTGAATGGAGAGTAAAACATGATGTGACTTAAGAAAAGGCACTGCTGTAAAATGTTATACGTGAGAAACTGCTGCCATGCCTGTCCCCTTCCAGAGTTCCTTCCCATTCGTGGGTTCCCTTCAGGGTGGCATGGCGTGGGGGTGGTCTGTGATAATGATGTTCTCACGCTGTGCTCACTCGATGCTGTAGCCGCATGTGACTTTATTTTTATTTCTGGCAGTACTGGAGATTGAACCCAGGGCTTCACACTGAGGAACATGCATTTTTAGCCCTCTTTTATTTTTTCACTTTTTAAAAATTTGAGACAAAGTCTTGCAAAGATGCTGTGTTGCTTAGGTTGGACACAAACTTGTGATCTCCCTATCTCCATCTCCCAGAGCACCGGGATTACAGGCATGGACCGTCACGGTCAGCTTTGCACATGACTATTAAGCTCTTACGATGTGGCAATTAAGACTTGAGTTTTTAAATTTCATTTTCCTTTAACTAGTTTTAATGCAAATTGCTATGTACAGCCAATGGCTGTGCCCTCCGCGAGCTCCTCAACTTATAACATGACTTCCTAATAAACCCAGCGTAAGTTGAAAATATCCTAAGTCAGGAATGCATTGGATATACCTTAGCTTAGACGTATCTACCTCAAATGTGTTCAGAACACTGCACATTCACTTCCATTTGGGAAAACTCACTTAGCAGAAATTATCTTAAGATTGTAGAATAAAACATAATTTATTAAATAGTATGTTGAAAGTGAAAAACAGAATGATTATGTGGGCATATTGTTGTATTATTGTGGAAGCTAAAAAAATTACAAATCAAACTATGGTAAGTTGGGGATCACATGCACACCAGAGAGTAATTCCTCTGCCATCTTTTTCCTTTTGAGCTCAGGCATCATTTTCTGTGTGCTGGTGGTGGTGGTACTAGGGATTGAACGCTGAGCCTTTACACTGAGCTGTTGTCATGTCCCCAGACCTTCCTTTCCCTCTTGCCACATCTCAGGAGCCCAAAAGTCATGTGATGATGGTCCATGCCAGTAATCCCTGTGCTCTGGGAGACTGAGGCAGAGAGATCCCAGATTCCTATGCTGAAGTTTTACCTACAAGTGGCTTAGAATGTAATTGTATATGGAGATAGGTGACTGAGATGAAATGGTGCCGTTAGGTGACCTCATAAGAAGAGATTTGGACATTGACACACACGTACAAGAGGCCACATGAAGACACAGGCAGCAGATGGCTGCTGGCAAGTCAAGGAGAGACATGTTGGAAGGAGCAACCTGCTGGTGTCTTCATCTGGGCCGCCCAGCCCTCAGAACTATAAGAATATGCATATCTGCTGCTTGAGTCACCCAGTCCACGATCCTTTTCAGTGGCAACCCCCAATACAATAGTGCGGGGAGTTATTGTTTAATGGATACAAAGTTATGTTTGGAAAAGGGAAAAAAGTTCAGGATATAGAAAACATTGTTTTGTCCAGTGTTGCAAACAGACCGCTGTGGGATTGTCCTCCTTGACTTATGTTGGTGTTGCTTCCCAGTAAACCCATTGTATGTTGAATGTTGAAAATATTGTAGAAAATGCTCATAGCCCACCTTACCTTCCAACCATCCCGGCTCAGCAGCACAGCCCTCTGTAGAGGATGGACTGTCTCCCCTCACAATTCCAGGGCTGCAGATCACAGCCAGAGCCCTGTGTGCTGAGAGAGGACTGTCCGCATAGTGCTCTCCTGGGAAAGATCCAAATTCAAACCTCACAACATGTTTTCTACCAAATGTGTGATGTTTTTGCAGTATCATAAAGTTGAAACATTACAAGTCAAACCATTATAAACTGTGGACTGACTGTACTTTAAACAGTTAAAAGTTTTATGTTGTGTGTAATTTTACCATGATTTTAAAAAAGAAAGAAACAAAGTGTTTGAAAAAGCAAAAAGAAAAAGAAAAGAAAGCCAGAACTGGTGGCTTAGGCCTGGAATCACAGTATTCTGGGAGGCTGAGGCAGGACTGCAAGTCCAAGCCCAGTCTGGGCAATTTGGTGACAAGTGAGACTCTATCTCAAAATTTTAAAAATAAATAAATATATAAAAACGAGTGTTTCCTAATTGCTCCGGTTTTCCTGGCTTAGGGCTGATGCCTGTCTCTAAATCCTGACTGTGACCTGGAGGATGGAACACATTGGCCAGGTGTTGATCATGGGACCATTCTTAGAGCTGGTGAGGCAGCTATTTGAGTGAAAAGAAACATGTGTGGGGTAGAGGGAAGGGAGACCACACCAAGGAAAATTGATGTACTATTCCCAGAAGAAGAGAATCCTCAAATGACTAGTTCAGTCCCCTCCAGGGACAACTGGCCAGGTTGGGCTTGCTGCAGAGCACCGGCAGATTCTGGGTTTGACCAAGGATTTAACTCTACTTTAAGCCTGCAGGGGACTGCTGCTGCTGCTGCTGCTGCTTCCTCCCCACCCCCCCCCCTCCTCCTCCTCCTCCTCCTCCTCCTCCTTCTTCTTCTTCTTCGGCTCTGCTTCTTTTTTTGTATGATACTGAGGATTGAACCAAATCCCCAGCCCATTTTTGTCTCACTGAGCTGCTAAGTCACCCAGACTGGGCTTGAACTTGTGATCCTCCTGCCTCAGCCTCCGAAAGAACTGGAATTACAGCCTTCTATGTCACATCTGGCTACAATGTCCCTCTTATCCTTTTGTTGAATTTATCTAAAAAGTGGTGTGTTAAGGACATGGACTCTGGATTCAGACTGCCGGGCTCAGATTCTGTCCCTTAGCAGCTCCATGCCTGCTGATGGGTTATTTGCCTTCCCTGTGGCTCTTCCTTCTGTAAGTTGTGCTTTCTGCTAGTACCTACCCCTGAGGACTGTTGGGAGGGTGAGGGAGTTAGTACACCTATGCACTTAGGCTGGGCTCAGCACAGCCTCCTGAAAGGAGAGAGCCTCAGTTGTCATTAACTCGGCTCCGGTATCCTCAGCTAGGGGCTGCTGCAAGGAGAGACAGAGAGGAAGGGCAGCGTGGGAGGTGGGAAGAAAAGCAAAGGCCTGACAGACCCGACTGCAATCATGTCCTGGGGTGTAGATGGAAAAACGTGGATGGCACAGGCATCAGAGAAACAGGGAACAAAAGAAAAAGTGTAGCATTGGCCACTCAGTGCCCCCTCCAGACCACGCTCGTCCCAAGCTTCTGGTCCTTCTCTCTGGATTCTGCCCAGGATCAACCTTCCCCGAACGTTATCAGGAACTTGCTAGAATGGTGGGCAGACTATTTTCTTGACTACTGTCCCAGACACATCGTGTGTGGTTTCCAAGTCCTGTGCACTGTGCTTGCCGTATAGGATAATGTTCCAGAAATTAACAAACACATTCATCAGAGCTAGAAGCCTCCTGCTCTCTGAAAGTGTTTGGAAGTTTGAGTAAAGGAATAAACTCTCCTTTGGAGAACATGAAGCCCAGTATGGAAAGGACACAGAACCGGACACATCATTTCATTTGTAGTTTAAGGAAAATGTTACAGAGCAAACTTAAGTAGTAAGTAGTAAGTTTTGGGTATTTGACCTGTTGACCATATTTGTTGGCTTGAGGATGAGCTTGGAGGAAGGAGCAGGCTCTTGTAGTACTCTTAAGCAAGAAATTTTCCTTAAAATTTTTTTTTATTTTTTTGAGCCAGGTGTAGTGACACATGCCTATAATCCCAGCACTATGGAAGGTTAAAGCAAGAGGATCTCAAGGTCAAGCCCAGTCAGGGCAACTTAAAAACTTAGTGTAATCTTGTGCCTCAAAATAAAAAATAGAAAATGTGGCTGGGGACAAAGGTCAATATAAAGGCACACTCAGTGATGAAAAATAAATTCTCTTTTGAATTATTTATAGAATTTTTAAATGATACTTAAAACAAATGTTAAATCATAGTTGTTCTGAGTTTATGGCAAAATTGAATGACATAGAAGGGTGGTATCTTAGTACATGTAAGTTAAAGGATAAAAGGCATGTCTGAAGTTTTAGTTTGTGTATTTTGTTTTGTCTCTAGAATCTTCCAGGGGATGGTCTCAGTTCTGCCGTCCCACCACACATAGGTATTTGTTCACTTGCTCGTCGGCTCATTCATCTCTCTGTGCCCTATTTTGTGCTGGTCCTTTGGTGCATCCTAAGACTGCTGGACACAATTACTTGGCTAGCTAGAGACGGTATAGGTACATGACTTACAGCAGACTGAGAAGGGAGCAATCCTAAGAACAAAGTCTACAAAAACCAAAAGGAGGGAGAGATCGCCCCAAGAGGTCTGATGGGAGGGGAGGGTCTTCCTTGGGAAGGGTGGTAGCTGGATGGCATGTAGCTGGGTAGCTGGGCTGGGACACTGTCCTGGAGACCTGGCATCCTGAGACAAGGCAGAGGGGAGCCCTGGGAAGTGGCAAGGATTTATCCATCTGGAAGGGGGCAGTGGGTAAAGGTGAGTCCAGGGATTAGACGAACTGAAGCTGTGCTTCAGGGTATGGTCTGCAGGTGTCTGAGTACAGCTCTGCTTTGAGGGACGATTCTAGAAACAGCAGGGAGGGCAGACTAAATTGCAGAGATAGTTCCAATAGAGAGAGGTCCTCGAGACAGGTGCAGCCCCAGATCCTCAAATGATGCCACACATAGGAAGGAGAGTAGGTGAGTGTCTGCTGTCATGAGAACTCCATTGAGGACCATGAGGATTAGTACAACAGCTCTGAGAGGCATGAGGTCAAGGGGCAGACAAAACTCACAAACAGAATGGATGGCATGGGAGGGACAGGCGAGTGAAGCTGAGAGACCGGGGAGGGGGCTTCCTGCTCTGAAACAGGAAATCCCAGAAGAGGAACCAGTTTGGAAGGGGTCGTGGTGAACATGGTTTTGGGCAGTGGCCTTATGAACCAACTTATAGACCCACTCATGAATGGAAAAAAGTAATGAGAAGTCTTCTCTTGAGGCATAGTCTAGCCACTGAGGATCTATTATCAAATGTCCCATACACGATAAATAAGGAACTTAACATTTAACTGTTTTCTGAGCATTGAGATTTGGAGACTTTCTTGTGACCACCAGAGGGAGCCCATTATATTATTAAATTCTTTAGAAACACAAGAATTTAAAAGAAAAAGCATAAATTATATGTATATGTATACACTCATATAAATGTATTCTTTTTAAATGATTTGAAAGTGCATAAAAGCAAAATGAAGAGAAAGAAACACATGAAGTTAACCACTTGATCTGATTATTTTTTCTACTCACTGAAATGAAAGATCCCTCAGAATTTCCACATGGTTCCAGAATCAACAGATTGGTTGTTAGCTTCAAGAGGTGTCGTGGGTGGATCTGGAACACCCCCAAAGGCCTCCTGTTTGGAAGGTGATTCAGTTGTGGAGTCAATCCACTGATTTCCTGTGCCGTTAAGAGGTGGGCCTGGGGTAGTTGGGTGGATCACTGGGCAGAACCTGGAAGGGGATGTGACTGCTCTTACTCCACTTTCTGTGTGCTGTGGGATGAACAATTTTTTCTCCATTTAGGTCTCAGCCGTGCTGTTCCACCATTTTAGGTCACCTGTAAATGGACTGAGACCTTCTGAAGCTATGAGCTAAAATAAACTTTTCTTCCCCTAGGTGATGGATTGTAGGTATTGTGTCCTAGCAACCAAAAAGTAGTCATAAAAGGAGGTCATAATGACTATGTTAAAGATAAAATATCCATTAGGAAATGCATCCCTAGAAATGCATCAGTATGTGCCCAGTACTTATTGAGCACTGACTGGTGTACTTGGTGAGAGAATCCCTACAACTGTGGAAGAACAAAACCAGAAAAGCCATGATCCCCTCTTGACCACTTCTGTGCTAACTGGTGGGTGACAGGGTGTTTGTGAGGTACTTGTAACTTTGTTCAGTGGGATTAGTGAGCGGCACACACATTGGGAGGTTAGTCCTGGTGGAACTGCCTTTGCCAAGGGACACTGAGAGTATAATCCTGACATCTGTCTTCTTAGTTCACTTGCTCTGCCAAAGTATGTGCCACATGGATTGAAGATTTCAGTGCACAAACTAGAACCATAGGCAGCTAAACAAAAAGATAGGCTCTGTGTGCATGGCCCTGGAGCCGCAGGGCATAAAGCAGTGTTTCCCCACCTAGGTCCTTAGATGTCCTCTGATTCTCTCTCTCTCTCTCTCTCTCTCTCTCTCTCTCTCTCTCTCTCTCTCTCTCTCTCTCTCTCTCTCTCTCTCTCTTTCTGTGTTCCTGGACCCTCACACTAAGATAACATCCCAGACTATTTTGAGATAGTCTTGCTAAGTTGCCTAAGCTGGGCTTGAACATGCTCTTCTCCTGCCTCAGCCTCCCAGATTGCTGGGATTACAGGCCTGGCACCACCAGGGAGGATTTTGCCCCAAAGACATCGTTTATCAATGTCTGGAGACATTATGAGGTCACCACTTAGTGGGTGCTACTGCCATTTTGTAGGGTGAGGTCAGTGATGCTGGTGAGCTGTTTGCCACTCACAGGAAGTCCCCACCACAAAGAACTGTCCAGCCCCAAATGGCAGTAGTACTGCAGCTGGAAAAGCCTGTCAGGGGTCAAGTGTTTTCTTGGGCTTGGGTGTAGCTCAGTGATAGAGCCTGTGCTTAGTATGCGCAAGCGCTGAGCTCCATCCAAAGCACCCCAAAGAGAAAGCAAATAAGTGTTTTCTTGAACACTTTAAACTTGAAAGCTTCGACTTTTTATACAGAAAGAACATGCTATCATAACGAATTTTAGAAACAAATGACGGGGCTGTGGATGCAGCTGAGTGGTCGAGCACTTCCCTAGCACACATGAAGCCCTGATTTCAATCCCCAGGACTACAAAAAAAAAAAATCAAAGTATAAATGACAAAGTGAAAAAAGAAACCCTCAACATATATAAACAAACACATGGCTCATATTCCTGAGACATAGAATGCCCTACAAGGAATAAAGGAAAGCCACATGCCCAAAAAGGGGAATGGACAAAGGATTTGAATAGAGAGTCCGCACAGGAAAAAGGCAGACGGGCAGTGTGCCCCGATGGTGGTAAGTTCAGAGCCCTTGTTCTGTGCCAGTCACGGGATGGGGCACTAGGAGAAGCGGTCAGTGTGGGCCTTGTGAGAAAGGGAGGAAATTCACTGGGACGTGAGGTCAGCATGCAGCTGTAGGATTGGAAAATGTGTATAAAGAGCTAAGAGAGGAAATAATTCAGGAACTAACAAATAACAGAAACACGAGGAGGTAGAAGGGAAGAAGAGGAAAGGGGGCCTAAGGGAGGGGGGAATAAAATAAAATAAATAAGACAATTGCAGAAAAAATAAGAAACTAACCAAACAAAGAAAGAAGAAGAAGAAGAAGAACCACCCTCCTGTGTGACTTGGCTGTCTACGCTTCCAAAGCTCCGGGTCTCGCAGTTTGCGTCTCTGGTAGGTAGGCGCTCACCTGCTGCAGAGGTCAGCCCAGACAGAGGACCTGGGTTTTCCCCAGTTGTCCCTGCAGCTTCCCTGCTCCCAGCTGGTCCCCGTGACGCCCAGGGGTACAACTGATCCAATTCTCCTCCTTGCACTCTCCAGGAGACACTGGCCAAGACTGGGAATCTTGCTCCATAGCTCCTCCATAGCGATTCTCTGGGCCCATCCTCAGACTGCCGGCAGTCCCCAATCACCAAGGCCCTGCAGATGAAGTCCTTCCCTACTTCCGCTCCACAGATAGGATGACTCAGCATTCAGGCCCGCCATGGCTAGAGGATGCTATTTGGGCACAGAGGTCCCCAAATTCACTGAGTTATAATCCACAAAGACACTCCCTGCCCCTGCTGTCTGCTGGCAGGACTTCCCCTCTTGTGCTCTGTGACTCCAGGTCTGTCCCCTGGAGCCCTGACTCTCTCTCCCTCTTCTTCTCAGGGAGCCTATTTCCACGTGCTGGTGATACTCAGCCCTTCCTCTGTTCCTGCGCTCACCAATCCAGTCTGACAAATCCTCTAACTTCCTAGGCTAGGGTGCAGGGGAAGTTCCCTTGTTAAATCTCAGTCTTCAGCCTGATCATGTAGAGCTACTGACAAAACAACCTCTTACCATCCCACTTAGACTCTTGATCCACCTGGTGCTGCTGCAGGGAGAGAGCACCCCGCAGGTTCCTGGGGAGTTAGTTGTTCAACTTGAGAGTCTTTGGAGATTAGCAGCAGGCAGTTTTTAAGCTCCGTTCTTGACTTCTTGACTGTCATCTTGGAGTTTCCCTAATGATCCTTGGTCCCCACTTTTGTTTTAATATGTTTATCTTTAGAAACAGGCCAGATGCTGCCAGAGCTACCTTCCCCATGAGGTCATGATCTCTGACACAAATGGGCTTGACATGGCCTGTTGTCTGTTGTTTCTGTAGAAGTAACCTGTATGAACCCTGGAGCTCATTTGCCAAGGCTAGCACCAGAAGAAGGGCATGGGAGGGGGGCGTTGCGAGGGGCATGTTAGGAAGGGATGGATGGTCCAGGGAACAGAGTGGCCTGATGGGCATTGTGAAGGAGGGGCTGGACCTGTCTCCCCGAGTGAAAGCTCAGCTTCCCCCCACAGTGCTACTGTGTAAAGAATGCACATTGTTTTATTATTTGTTTATTTTTGACAGTGGTGGGGGTAGAACCCAGGGCCTTGTATGTGCTAGGCAGGTACTCTGCCACTGACCTACACCCCCGGCCCTAAGGTATACTTTAATTAATTAGTTAATTAGTAGTACTGGGAGCCAAACCCAAGACCTTCATAATTAGCTACACCCCAGCCCATTTTTTAGTTTTGATTTTGAGACAGAGTCTCACTAATTACTAAGGTGCTCCGGGCTGGACTTGAACAAGCAGTCCTCTTGCATTAGCCTCCTATGGTCTTGGTGTTACACCCATGAGCCACTGGGTCAAGCTAAGATGTAGTTCATGCGAAGAAGGGAAGAGCCCTTTGCAGTGTCTCACTTAGCTGGTGCCTCGTGCTTGACTTCCCAGCCTCTGAATTGTGAGAACTAAAGTTTCATCGTTGATGACGTGTCCAGCCTGTGGTATTTTGTTGTAGCAGCCTAAGGAGACCAAGACAGACTGTCTTGTTGAGAGAAGGTGGAGGTGGTAGAGGATTGGGTGAGAGGTACAGAGGCTGCGGTGTGTTCGCGTGTGTGCCCCAGCCCCACCGGAAGGCCTCTAGGGCCACTCAGCACTATCAAGGTGGCTTAACTCCTAACCAGCACAGGCCAATTTCTCCTTCCCAGTCTTAGCGGCTGGGATTTCATTTTTTAAAAAAATGATTATTGCTGAGTATAGTAGCACATGCCTGTTCTCCTTGTTACTTGGAAGGCTGAGGCAAGAGGATCACTTGAGCTGAGGAATTCCAGATCAGCCTGGGTAACACAAGGAGATTCCGTCGCAATAAGAAAGAAAGAAAGAAAGAAAGAAAGAAAGAAAGAAAGAAAGAAAGAAAGAAAGAAAGAAAGAAAGCAAGCAAGCAAGCAAGCAAGCAAACTCTGTTTCTTAAAATGATCCCACTCTCTACTTTCCCCCAAAAGTATAGCTTTGGTGTTAAAACTGTCTCCCTCATACCCCATCTGATCCTAGGATGTAAATATTTTATCAGTTTGTTTGCACTTTGTCGGACTTTTCCATCCTTAATCACACACACACACACACACACACACACACACACACACACACAGTTTTCTCTTACAGGAGTATATAAAATAAGACATGGTCTTTTAAAAAGCATCCTGGTTTCACGGTACAACCCCAAATCCTCCAATGCCCACGTCTGTTTTGTAACATGCTGTGATGCTAGTATGGAGCACACCTCCATCTTCCCACATCCGGTGGCTCATCTCTAGCTGACCCACCATGCCTGATGTAGTGTACATGCTGTGTAAACACTCTATAACACATTGTCTAGAGAGCAGTGAGAAGGAAGAGGCAGTATGGGTGTGATGTGGTTACTCTTCTCCCTGAATATCTTGATCTGCAGTTGGTTGAATGGGACGGGAGCCCAGGGCTAGAGAGGGCTGACTGTGTAGGGACCAGTCCCCCAGAAGGCCACCCTGCAGTGAACCCACGACCCGTGGGACACTACCAGGCAATTGAGGGCCATCAGCAGTGAGTGGAGAGCCTCCCTGGAGCCATTGCCTCTCCCCTCCCTCTTTCTTCCATCCTGTCCATCTTTCCCTCCAGAGCTTGGCATACTTTTTCCTTCCTTGGACAGTTTCTGCATTTTCCTCCACACCAGTAATTTTCAGCCTTTCCAATGTAAAAGTCCCCTGGTTTGTTTCTAACTTCTTCTGACTATGGTCTTCTGGTTCCCTTCTCCTGCTTGGCCTAATTCAGGGCTACAGTGACCATTTGGCACAGTCTCTAGGCCATAAGAGAAAAGCCATGGATGCCCACCCCGAAGGGTAGCTGGAATTACAGACAGGTGCCAAAATGCCTGCCCTTTACATAATTTTTATAATCAGTTTGCCAATTTACCAATTTCTAAAACCAGCAAGACAAAATAAAGAAGCTGCCAAGACTTTAAACAAGGTTCATTGAGTAATAATTCATTTAGGGAGAAGTAACATCTTACATTACTGAGGCCTCCAGGTCATGAGCAGAAAATGTCCCACTCCTCACATTTGAGTCTCTGTTTAATGAGGCTTTGGAGTTAAGGTCTCACATATCGCCTATTAGATTTATTCATGGGACTTTAAAGTGCATGATGCTATTGTAAGTAACATCTTAAAAATTTGATCTCTGTGTTGTGGATGACTTTTCATATTGTTCTCGTATCTGGTGACCTTTCCACATTGACTTGTTAATTCTAATAGTTTAATAGTCTCTTAGATTTTTCCATGTATTTTCTATTATGCAGTCTATATATAGCATGCGATTTGTCCCTTGCCAATACTTACAAGCCTTTTGTTTCCTTCCCTTGGTGGTAGTTCTGGCAAGGACCTGGGGTAGTGCTGAATGAACTTGGCAATAGCAGGCATCCTAGTTTCATAACCGAACTCACAGGACACATTAAGAGGTTTTTAAAAAGTTGTGGTTGGATATTAAATCTCATCAAGTGGTATTTCTGCATTTGTACACTTTTCTTCCTTGTCTTCCACCTGTCCCAACGGTGGGTTGTGTCGATTGCTGTTAGAGTGGTAAGCACCCTGTGTTCCTGGAGTGTCACAGCTGGGTGAGATATATTGTTTTAGCATGCTGCTGGATTCTGTGTGTTAACACTTCACTTAGAGCCTTGCATCTGTCTTCATGGAGAGGCGTCTAATGTCCTCTCTCCTCTTGTCAGATTTTGGTGTCAGAGTTATGATGCTAAAACAAGCTAAGAATTGGCTTCTGTTCTCTAGATAGTCTGGTGTTAAGATTGAATGTTGCCTTTTTTTGAACTGTTTGGACAAATTCAATGGTGAGTACCAGGGCTAGGATGTTCTTCGGGTTTTAACTTAGTATTGAGATTCAGTTGTTTAGATGGTGGTAAGATTCTGCTGTATTTTCTATAATAGCTTTGTTGAGTGATAACTCACATACCATACAATTACATATAACATGTAGTTAAGTGATGTCTCTGTGTGTGTTTTCATGTGTATGCATGTATGTGCACTGTGTGTGTGAGTGTGTGTGTTTGTGTGTGTCAGTGGTGTTGGGGGTGAACCCAGGGCCTTCTACATGTTAGGCAAGTGTACTGCAGCCCAGTATTTTTAGTATTACACAAATCTATACACCTGTCCCATTTCTCCTCCCCACAAAGAATCCCTCATACCCTCATATTCCTTAGCCACCCCTCCTGTTCTCATCACCTCTGTTACTCTCATCCTCTGTTATAAGGTGACTGCTAATCTGCTTTTTGTTTCTACATGTACAGAATATTTCATATAGTTGGAATTATATAATATATGACTTTTTGTGTGTGTGTGTTTTTTTTTGTTTTTTGTTTTTTTTTTTTTTTGGTGGTGCTAGCAATTAAACCTTGGGCCTTCACTTGGAGCTGTATCTGCAGCCAATTTTTACTGTTCAATTGAGCTAGTGTCTCACTAATCCCTAAGTAGCCCAAGTTGGGTTCGAACTTGCAATCTTCCTGCCTCAGCCTTCCAGAGTGCTGGCCTAGGCCACCAGTCCCAGCTTGTGTCTGGGCTTTTTTACTTTGTGTTACATTGTCCAGGTTCATTCACATTATAGTGTATATCAGTACTTCATTCCTTTTTATGCCTGAATAATATTCTGTTGCATAGATGTGCCACTGTTTGTCTACCCGCTCATCAGCTGATGAACATTCTGGGTTTCCACTGTTTAGCTATTATGAATAAAGCTTCTGCAAACATTCTTGAGCCAGGTTTTATGGAAACATCTGGTTCCATTTCTCTTGGGTAGATACCTAGGAGTACAATTGCTGACTCATAGGCTTCATTATTTTTTACTGCTGAACCATAATATGGATACACCAAAGTGGAGTGAGCAAGGACCTGATTGCGGTCATTTAGTTGCTTTGTTTTTGCTGTGAAGCATTTGCTTTCGGCAGAGCTGTTTGAACACAGTTGGGCGTCAGCCTCTCAGCTGTTGCTAGGGACTGTAACAAGGTTAGGATAGAAATTGGGGCTGTTCAGAAACTTTGCTGAGAATTTACCCCGTGATTTTGTCTACCCAATCGACTTTAAAAAAAAAAAAACAAATATATAGACAAGTGTTTTTATATTTTTTGGTTATTACGCTTTTATTCTTCTTTATCATTATCATTATATTCTTTATCATTTTAGTGGATTCCTGACAAAGTAGAAGTGAGAAGGGGGACCAAACAAAGAAGGGGCTGTGTACTCCAGACACACAGGTGGACGGGCCTCGAGTTGGGGTCCCTCGGTGTCCATGATGTGCGGGAGCAAGTGTGGACATGCAGTCTAGGGCAGAGGCTGACCCCCGGATGCACCCACCTTGGCTCCTCTGCTCTCACGGGGACCGTAAACAGGTTCTGTGGATGTGTGGAGAAACGCAGTGCTGCATGCGGACACAATGGAATATTGCTCTAAAAAGGAGGACAAATTCTGATATAGGATTCAACACAGATGAATCCTGAGGATAACGAGTAAAATAAACTAGCCACAAAAGAAGAAATCCTGTCGGATTCCTCTTGCCTGAGGCACTTTACGTGGCCACGTTCACAGGGACGGGGAGCAGAGGGGTGGTCGCCTGGGCTGGGGGCTGGTGGGACTGGGGAGCCCTGGTGGAACAGGGACAAGTGTTCAGTCTGGAAAGATGGAAAATTCTGGAAATGGATGTTGGGGCTGACTGCCCACATGTGTAACTGCGCTTGGTGCCACTGACTGGGCCCTTAATCATTAAAACAGGAGTGTTGTCTGTCACTTCTGTTTGAATCCATTTGTGTAGTCAGGTATGCCTGGCTCTGAATTCACTGTGAGATCCACATTCCTATTTATCCGCCCAGCACCCCACAGGATGTCACCTCTGCATCTGGCGCATCTTCCGGTGGCTGAGTGACTTGCTGCAGTGACACGGGCTGCTGTGGCTAACTCCCACAGGCCATGTTGGAGGCTGGAAAGTCTGAGCTGGAGCACCAGTGTGTCAGAGGGCCCTCGCCTGGCTCCCCCACAGCTGCCACTGTGCTGTGTCCGCATGTGCAGAGCTAGAATCTCACGTCTGTCCTCCATCGTGGGTGGCTGCCCACTCTCATGGCCTCATAGGCCAAATGCCATCATCACCGTTTGGTCTTAGCACTTTGTTACGGTTTGGATTTGGAATGTCCCCTAAAAGCCTCACGTGTTTAGATGTTGTGGATTATCTGCGGATTTCATGTGCTCTGAGAAGGCAGGCCAGGTCGCCAGGGGTGGATCCCAGGGAGTATGGCGTGGCCTGGAAGGATGTATTTTTGACCCAGCTCTTCCCCAGAGCCCTCTCCTTCCCCTGCAAAGTCATGAGCAGCTGCTCTGCACCAGACCCTCCTGCCACGCCACCATTGCCAGCCCACCGTGAACAGACTGAGACCTCTGAAATATGAGCTAAATAACCCTTTCTTCCCTTCATATGTGGTGTCAGGTATTGTGTCCCGGCAGTGAGAAAGTGACTGAGGCAGGCTTTAACATGTGCATTTTACAGCGATAGAAACATTCAGTCCAGAGCACTTATTCTTTTGCAAGTCCATTTAATGCCTTGGGACTCAGTTTCCCCATTTGTGAAATGGGGACAATGAGAGGCTTCTAAATTTTTAGGGCTTACTATTTGACTTGAGTGAAGTGATAGGCACTGACAGCTTTGTAAGCTGCAACTTAGGGGAGTGTACCCATCGTGGAGCAGCCAGAGAGTGCACCTGTAGGGCCCTTTAGGTAAATGCACAAGGCCTTATGGGAAAGGCCCTTGGCTGCCCCTTCTCTTCCAGGCTACTCCTAAAAGGCGTTTCCATCCCTGTGGCTTTCAGATTAATGTAACCGCAAGACAACCCATCTCCTGGGGCCTCCCCTAGGACGTGGTTCCTAAAGGTCTCTCTTCATGACCTGGTCGTTTTTTAAAGGGATGATGCTGCCATTACCAAATAAACAGAACTCAGCAGAAAATGGCCCTGGTGTAAATATGAATCTCTCCACCGGAGCCCTTCACCTTTCCAGTTCTGCACGCAGGTGCCTAGATCTTGGCTGGGACAGAACCTAAGAGGGTGTCTTAGACATACTCCAAATGCACACTCCTGTGTGGGAGGGGCTGGCCACACCTTCCCACCGAGGGGGTGCCTCTCCTACCTGCATAATGTGTCCCAAATCACCTTCCTGAGGGCTTTGGCAGCCCGTATTGAGCCTGGAGCTGGAGTTCAGCGACTGCAGAGCTGGACTCCCCCAGGATACGCAGGCATCTCAGACCTAAGGCGAGTCTAGTTTGCACTTGCTCTGGACAGACAGACCCAGTGACACCAGGCTGGTGTAGCCCTCTTGGCTCGGCCCCTGGCAGTCACTGCTCAGTTGCATTGTTTTTGGCAACAAGAACAGAATACATTGGAGAGACCGCAGTGGGATGAGTCCGATGCAATCTGAGAGCCAGTGTATCCTTTTGGTATGTGTTTGGCGGCAGATAATAGGACCGCTGCTTTACTACATGGGGGCTTGTTTTCCTGGATGGCGGTAATTCTGGAGGTGGTAGGACAGGGATAGGGCAGCTGCTCAAGGGTGTTTCCGGGTCTCAGACTCTTTTTCCTTTCTAGGCCTCTGTCCTTAGCCTTCACCTTTGTCAATCAGGGAAAAGTGGGGTTAGAAGTTGAGTCCTGTTCATCAGAGTACTACAGCTTGCCCGGAAGACACGAGGGTCACTCTGGGTCACCTTGGACCAAGTCACAGTCGTCTTCTGTATATTTTTCCAGCTGCAAAATGGGAGTTGGGCTCTTATTTCTAAAGTCTTACTTGTACTGTTCAGTTGTGCATTATACCATTACAAACAATCCTAAAACTTTGTGGCTTGGCTGTTTATTTTGTATATGAGTCTGCAGTATCAGTGGGGCTCATTGAGGACACCATGCTCTGTGCCATTCCATGTTAGTGGCAAGGCCGGGGCTAGGGGCACCCAAAGTCCCATCCGCACATTAGCTGGAACCTCAGCTGGAAGGAGCCATGGCTGGAACCCCTCCACCTGGTCTTTCCAATCAGGGAAATTGGTTCCTCATTTTCCTCCCAGCATGGTTATGGGGTCCTAAGGGGAAGGGTGCCAGGAGAGAGCCACGGACAGGTGCACCTCTTTCCTACCTGCCTGAGAAGACGTGCAGCTTCCACCTTACCACACTGGCTTCATGCAAAGCCCACAGCATTGAGGCTGGCTCCCCATTAGAGGGACAAAAATTAGACTTCAATTTTGGATGGAAAGAGTGCTGAAAAATCTGTAGATGTGCTTAAAAACACTGTATAGCTGTAGGTTTTCAATTCAGCATTCTTGTCCTTTCCTGCATTCTTTGTCTATTGTAGAATTGAAGAGGAGCTGGGCTTTTCAGAGAAAGGCTGTCCTAGGAACAGATTTGAGCAGAGAGTATTGGGACTTCTTTGGAAAGCTCCAGCCTCTCTGGTGAGGGGATCTTTTTTAGTCATAACACTACATAATATCTGGTTAAGTTTGAGAGTTTTTGCCAATAACACAGTACTTGAGAGTCTTTATATAGCAGTGTTGAAAATATGTAGTATTTTAACAGTTCAGACGCAGCTTGGATCTGGTTTGAGTGTAACCCTCAAGGATTCATGCACTGATGGTCCCTGTGGCAGTGTTAAGAGATGGTCTGACCTTTAAGATGTGGGAGGTCATTGCCAATGCTGTTACCAGAAGGAGTTGATAGAATTCTGTGAGATCCTGATTAGTTTTTGAAGGTGCTGACCCTGAAGGGCCTCCTGTCTTCCCATGTGATCTCTCCCTTTCCTGCCATGATACTCCCTGCCAGGATGGGATGGAGCCACGGCAGTGTGCTATTTGGACTTCTTGAAAACTATGAGATAAGCAAACCCCTTTTATTTACAATTCATTCAGCCTTGGGTATTATATTATAGTAACAAAATTGGAATAATACACTTAGTTGATATTTCCTTAAGTGCCTAGCATTGTGTTCTGGGTAAGGTATAAAATATCAGGCCTGAGATCTGGTCTCATTTACCATTAATTTTTAGTCTTATTGGGAAGCAGACAAATGACAGTGCCTCTGCCTAACTAAGTCAGCTGTGTCTGGTTTCAGTCTGTATCCCTAGTGCCACTCTGGGCCTGGCAAAGGCTGCATTGGTCTCTGTTACTCAGTGACCAAAAACATACCAAACAAAGGGGAAAAAGAATTTTATTTGTTTGCTTATTAATTTGCTTTTGGTTAATTTAAGTAGAAAATTCTGGAGTGGATCTCTGAGTCCAGGCATAACTAGGTCCTAGGTCCATGTAAAAGACCTTCCTTTACCCTTTTCTTTGTTAGGTTCTTTCTGGATGGCCCATGGACTATGTCCCCGAGGTTCTTGCCATGTATCAATGCCTATGTGAGCCAGAGCTGTGTGCTGTGTGCATTGCTTTGGGCAGTTGGACATCAGAAAATGTGATGTAATTCAAGGCTTGCACACTAGAGCTTGTTTTCCTGACATGGACACTCTGGGAGCTCAGCTACCAGCTATGAAGATGCCCAGGCTACATTAGTGGATGAAAGAGAAAGGTTTGGGGACAAGGCCATCTTAGACATGCTTCTAACTGAGCACAGCCCCGTGAAGGACTTCACACAGTCATGCAGAGCCGACCACCAAGCTCAGCCAGCCAATCCGTGCAATCATATGAAATAATAATTAGGGGCAGTATTGTCACTTGCAATAAATAACTAATAAACCCTCTCTAAGCCTCAGCAAAACAGCTAACTTCAGACTCAGAAATCCAGTAGAAATTAAGTGCATCTGTCTTATTAGTTTAAAGAAAAGTTGAGCGATGGAAGGGTTGATTCTCAATGAAGTATTGCAAGTCGTTTGCTCTTGGAATCAAGAAGGGAGTCCAGAAGCACGAGCCCATGCTCGTAGCTAACGGGGAGGTGGATGAGTCTTTTCCAGCCTGTGAACTGGCTGGGGTAGGGAAAGAACAGTGAGCTCATAGTTGCTGTGTTAGGTTTCTCATTGCAACAAATACCTAACACCTACAACCTAGAGGAAGAGAGATCCAAAGGTTGGGTGGTTCCAAGAGAGAAAGGCATGGTGAAGGGCCTGGCACGGAAGGCTGCTCACCCCATGGCAAGCAAGAAGCGGAGAAAAAGGGAGGAGCTGAGGACACAATTGCACCCCCACACACATGCGTGCAATGACACCTCCAACCAGGACCCGCCTCCTGACAGTACAGTCATGCACGGATGAGTATGGTACCCCATGATCCCATCATCTTCCAAAAGCTCACCTCTGAACACATGACTCTCTCAGATTTAAACTAGACATTTAGATCTAAACCATAACAGTGAGAGTTCATGTCCAGAAATAAGAATTATCTTCTTCTCCACTCTGACTGAGTATGTCTCCTCTGAAAACCATGCTCGAGTTCAGTCCCTACTGTGAGGTGCTGAAAGGTTGGAACTGCAACACCAGGGTGGTACTTAGGGGTGGGGCCTGGTGGTGATTAGGATTAGAGATTAGGGTTAGATCAGGTCAGCAGGATGGTGGCCCCTGACTGTACCTTGGCGGCGATAAAATAAAAAGAGAGAGAGACCAAGCAGATACACACATGTTTGTGCTCCCCATGTCTCTTCACTGTGTTGGCACTCTGCCAACACAAAGGCCACACCAGGTATACACTGCCTCTGGGCGTTGATCCTTCAGTAACAAGAACCATGAAAATCTCTGGTATAACATGCCCAGTCTACAGTGTTGTGTTATTAACAACAGATAACAGGCCAATAAATACTTCCCCCACAGGACACGTGTTAAGTTGGAGAAAGGAGGAAATGAATTATTGTGAGTGAGCTGAGCTAGGAAAAACTTTAAAAAGAACATTAGGTAGGCCAGTGGTACAGGCCTGTAATCCCAGCACTCTGGGGGGTTCAGGCAGGAGGATGGCATATTTGGGCTCAGCCTGGGCAATTTAAGCAAATCAAAACAAGAACAAAAAAAGAGCTGGGGACTTAGCTCAGTGTAAAAGCCCTGGGCTTGATCCCCTGTACTACAAAAAAACAGGGGCGGGGAGATGAGTATTTAAGACTGGTCACAAAGAAAGAATGAAGGATTCTAGAAAGCAAGCAAACTGAAGAGTGGAATAGCAGACAGAAGCAGACCAGAGGCAGGGAGCAGCCCCCGTGAGCAAGTGGCCTTGTGCAGGAGCGCTGGAAGGGACCAAGCATCGTGTTGTGTTCAGGAGTAGACAGATGCCTTTGCTGACAGCCTTGTGTTTGCCAACACTCCCAATGTGTTTTAGCTCTTTCCCTGTGAATTTCAAATCCAGTTCTATTTTGAGCACAGTGTCCAGGTGGTTCTGATTCATTGACACTTAAGTCATCATTGTGCGTGTGTGGAGGGGGATATTTCACGTCTAAGACGCCCTGGTAGCACTTCATTTCGGCGTTTCCATTCGGTGCTGTTTATCTGAGGAACAGAGCTGTGTTTGGCAGAGGCCAGTCCCCATCAGAATTCAGGCAGGTGTGTGACATCCAGACCACTCAAAAGGCCCAGCAGGGAAGTTGGAGTGGCATTTGTAACTGGAAGGCAGCCGGGTCCCACGAAGGCTGCTGAAGATAGCCTGCATGGTTAACACCATGGCATTCCACAGCTGTTTCCAGCTCTTTGAAGAGGCCACCCTCGCTGGCCACTGAGTCACGAGGACAACATGGTAAACAGCGATGTGCCCGGAACAGGCTGTGACACAGCGGCCATCCAGGCCAGGCGCCTTCCGGCAACAGACCTGAGTCAGTGTTCTCTGGAAGGGGAGCGGGGTGCCCAGCTGGAGCTGGCAGAGGCCTGGGGTGGGGACGGAAGCGACTCTTATCTCAGGACAGACAGAAAAGGCCAAAGCGCTCCATCATAGACGAGGCCAGAGGGGTCGCAGAATGAAAGCATTTAGACAGCTCTGGCTCAGGACCCTCTCGAAAGGATGTTTGTCTTGCTTCCTCACCATGATGAGGAAGGAAATCTGTCAGGGTTGCTGGGGTTGGTGGCCCCCACCCCAGGCCCCTCCCCAGTGTCCTGCCAGCATCCTGGGGTGTCCCGCTCACCTGGCTGAGGCAGTTTTTCTCCAGCCTTCTTACTGCTTTTCCCCAGGTCCTGTGTCAGCTGCATCTTTAGGGACCAGCCATCCACCTTTGTGGATTCTTTCCTGTGGTACTAGGGGTTGAATCCAGGGGCATACTTGCTGCTGAACTGGATCCCCAGCCCTTTTCACTCTATTTTTTATTTTAAGCCAGGATCTTGCTAAGCTGTCCTGGCTTGGCATCTTCCTGCCTCCGCCTCCCGTCTTTGGAGTAGCTGGGGATGCAGGTGTGCGCCCACGTTGCCTGGCCAGCCCCCTCCCCACTTCTGTCAACACGTGGTTTTGACTTACACCTGTCCCAGATACCCTATGGGATGCAGCTCAGCCCCTGCTCTCAGGGTCCTGGGACACAGGTGGAGGAGACAGTCTTTCTCGAAGGCATCTGTCTGAGGATGGGTGAGGACAGGAAAAGTTCTCATGCCATGTAGTATATTAAGTAGGGCTCTGAGAGACTATATGGCAGAATCACTCTTTAACCTTTTTATCTTCCAAATACTGAGCCTACTGTCTGCCAATAGAGGCATGAGGTTGGGGGAACCAGGGACTGCGGTCTGAGTTTGAGCCCACAATTTGGCAACTCAAGACTTTTGTGGCTAACTTGACACACCTTCTGTCCTCAGCACCTTGAGCTCAGGGATGGGACACCCCCATGCAGAGTCACTGGCTCATCCCTCAGGCAACCCCCCAAGGCTCTACACCTACACTGGGGCTTCTCTTCCTGCAAATGCCGGAAACAGAACTCAACTGACTCTAGCACCAAAGAATGCTTACTGGGCTCTAGATTTGTGGGGTCAGGAGTAGCTGGCGTCTTCTCTGTTGGCCTGCTGCTGCTCGGCTCTGCGGCCCTGTTGGTTGGCTTTGTCTCTGGCAGCTCCTGCTCTGGTAGACAGTGGCAGCCAAGTCACTGCCCACTCCAGGTTCACATCCGACAAGCTGCCTGGTCCCGTGGGTCCCAGAGAGGACTTTCACTGCTACAGGCAGGCTGTGTGCATTCCCTAACCTGTCGCGTTAGCTGAGGTAAGGGGAGCCTTCATGGTCTTGCCTGATTCATGTGCCCACTCCCAGGTGTGATGCCAGTCCCTCCCAAGTCCACATGGGCTGACCCTAGCAAAGGAGGCTTCTCAAGGAGCCTGGGGTGATACTAGTGAAAGAATGGGGGAACGCTAGGAAGGCAAAGCCCACACATGTGGACTCTAGGGCCGTGGCCCCGTGTGCCTTTCCATCTGTGCCGCAGCCTAAATGTGCTCTCTGTCCCTAGGGAAGCCATCTGGTTGTTGCTTCCTTCCTCTCCAGAGCTCCAGGATACTCTCCTTCCTTTGAGCTGCCTCTGCTGTTACTTTTTATGGTTTTGCTTGTTATAAGGTCATGGGGGTTAGAACTTAAGGTTACTATGTCTCCCAAGCAGGTGAGATGGTACAAAGAGCTCTGGACGTCTCTCCCAGACTTCTGCCCTCGGGTCAGGCTGTGTCCACAGGCACACGTTGCCTGGTTGTCATTTTCCCACATTGATGATGCTTTTCCTTTGAGCCTTAGATGTATTATCTTTTCAGTGTGTGTAAGCTTAGGCCTTCACACTGAGCTCCATCCTCAGCCTATTATTTTAGATTTTGAGACAAGGTGTTGCTCAGTGGCCCAGGCTGGGCTTGAATTTGCAGTCCCCCTGCCGCGGCCTCTCAGGGTTCTGGGATCACAGGCCTGGGCCACTTGGCCTGTTTTACCTCTGTCCGTCCTGTGCTGATTTTGTGAGGGTCTCAGGATAAGTACCACTGTGGTGGCCCATCCTTTCCAACAGTGTGAGCTCAGCCAGGTTGTTCAGCTTATTGTTGCCTCCGTCTCTTTATCTGGGAAATGGAGAGAACACTTTCCTTGAAGGTTTGGTGGATTAAGCAAGGAATGTGTGTATCAAGCAAGCCCAGTGTACTGCTGGGCTCATAAATGGCTGCTGACTGAAGGTCTACAGGTGAACAAGACGATGAATGGATGAGTCAGGTGAGTTGTTGAGGCCTCTAGCACTCTAGGCAGGAACCTCCTCAGGAAATGACTGAGTTACGTGCTTCTCACGAACCCTGTGGTGGGGGTCACCTGCCCCAAGCCACATAGCCTGGGAATAGAGCAGAGGGTTAACCAAAGGAAAATCAGGGCACTGTCACCAAAAAGGTAGAGCACAGACACAATCCAGGAGAAGGTACCTGTGCCTAGCGTAGACAAAGATTCTGGTAACAACTGGATCACCACTGACCAGCTGCTGCCTCACCAACCTCCTGCTCCCAAAGGGCCACCTGACCCTCCTGCTGATTCTCCTGCAGACCTGCTCAGCTTCGCCAGACGACCTGAGGCAGGCAGGCTGAGGCTGGAGTTTTCCCGTTGTTATTCTGAGGCCTTCTAGAGTCTCCTGTCAAGAAAACTGGTGAGCAAACTGCTGTAGACAGAAGTCCCAGAGATGCCTATCTCATTGAGGGAAAACCATGTGCCGACATGGTGGGGATGCTTGTGCTGCACTTGTCTGTCCCTGAGCATCAGCACACTGCTGTGGCCCCATCCCAGCCCTGTCCCTGGGGAGAACCAGTCATCAGAATCTAGGATGTGTGTCAACCACATTGAGCAGAATTTTCTTCCATCTGCTCCTCACTCGAGGTCTTGGTAAATTTTTGCCTGGGGATGTCAGTTTGGATTTTACATGCATTGTTGGTTTGGTAATGGAAATAATTATATGCGCTGATAAAGCATGGCAATAAATGAAAGAAAATGATACCAAGGCACCCATCTGAGCGTTGCCATAGACACAGGGGATGAAGTTTTCAGTCTGGCTAAAAGAGGAACAGAGCTTTAGAGCTACGCGGGTCTGGCTGGTTCCCAATGACACAGCTTCAACTCTGGCCACATAGATTGCTCAGTATTTGTGCACCTCAGCCTGTTACTGTGACAGATACCGAGAGAATCAACTGAATAAGAGAAAAGGTTTGCTTTGCTTTGTTTAGAGATTTCGACCCTGGATCAAGTGGCCCTCTTGCTATTGAACCTGTAGCAGCACATCAGGGGACAATGTGACAGAGCAAAGCTTCTCATTGCTACCTCATTGCCAGGACATGGAAATGAGAAAGAGGAAGGGCCTGGAGTGGTAAAGCCCTCTTCAAGGGCATCCCTCCTGTGACCAGAAGACCTTACACTAGGTCCCTTCTCTTAAAAATTCTGCCACCTTTTAATAGAGCCTCTCTGGGAACCAATCCCTTGCCATGTAGGCCTTTGGGAAATGTTTAAGATCCAAACTATAGATAGGCCTGGTGGCAGAGTCCTGGAATTCTAGCTCTTTGTGGGACTAAGGCAAGAGGATTGCAAGTTTGAGCCCCACCACCAGGCAACTTAGTAACTTAGGAGACTTTGTCTCAAATAAGCAATAAAAAGGAGTTAGGAATATAGCTCAGAGCAAGCACCCTCTGTTCAATCTCCACTACCACAATAAAAAGATCTGGACTGTAGCAAAGGTTTTTTGTTTGTTGTTTGCTTTTTCAGGGTTATGTTTGGGATATTTGATGTAGGGTAGGGGGTGTACAGGTTGTTACCAAAACTTTCTCTGAGTTAAAATTGTACCATAAAGCCACCCTTGATTCCCAGAGGTTCAAGATAAACTTTCTTACTACAACTTCTTCATCCCAAATCCAAGGATCCAAGCACCAAAGTCTACAGTCCAAACCTTCAGTGCCAACGTGATGCTGTAAGTGGAAAAGTTCACACCTGATCTCAAGTGACAGGTCACAGTCAATACACAGGTATACTAAAAAGATTTTATAGCATGTTAGGTTTGTATGAAACATATGTGAATTCTGTGTTCAAATTCAGACCCAGTCCATGAGATTTCTTAATATATTTATATAAATGTCTTTTCTGAAACATGAACCCAAACAATGCTGATACCAAGTGTTTTGGATAAGGGAGAGCCAGTCAGCCTGTGTGGGTCTGGCGGGTTCCCAATGACACAGCTTCAACTCTGGCCACTGTGACTCTGGCCAACTCTGACTGTGGAGAAAATTAAGAGAAAAGATGCCCTTGGGCAAGATTCACTGTCAGTCCTTAGAAGCAGACTTTGTCCTCTGGACAGTACCCTGAATGGGTGCTTGGTGCCTAACTGCCTGGGTTTTAACTTTGGTAGTTAACCATATCATCAAACTGTGTGAGGATCAGGGACAGCATGTGGACATACATATAGGTGTGTGCACACACATGTATATGTATACGCATAGCCCATCCTGCTGTCTGTCTGCACCATTGTCCTGAAATACAAGCTCATCACTAACCCTTGGGTACATTCTTTCTCAGGGATCCCTTGGTCCTTTATGTCTTTCTATGGTTTGGATCTGCAGTATCACTCTAAATCCTCATGTATTTGGATATAGTGGGATAACTGGGGAACCTTGCGCTGTTAGGAGGTAGGGCTCGGCCGGAAGGGGTTGATGTTTGGAGTTTGACCTGAAAGGATTATGTCAACTTGTTGAGGCTGGGGTTTGCCTAGGGCAGAGCCTTCAGGTTTTTGTTACTGATTTGTGGGCCTGGAAATGAGGGAGGGAAACCCAACCTGGGGGGCCCAACTGGCAACTTAAACTCAGTAAAGGAAGAATAAGCATTGTCACAGCTTCTTCCTTGAGAAGCTCTAGCTTTGCCTGAGTCTCTTGACGTTGGCTTCCTCCTACCTTACTTGGCTTCTGTCTGCAATGCCGTGAGCAGCTCTCCAGCCTCTGCTGTGCGCTTCCATCCTTACCCAACTGCTCATAAATGGGCTGTGTGAGACTTTCTGAAACTGTGAGCTGAACCAGTCTTTCTCCCTTAACTTGTGGATGTTAGATATTCTGTCACAGCAATGAGAAAGTAACTAAAGCAAAATTTGGTACCAGGAGTGGGGATGCTGCTGTGACTTTACATGATGATGTGGTTTTGAAGCCTTTGGAACTGGTTTGCAGGAGGAGTTTGAGAAGGTTTGAAGATGCTGGTTAAAGAAGCCTTAAAATACTCTGAGCTGAGCTTGATGAGGATTCTTGTCAGAGCTCAGAGGATGAGAATCCTGATGGAAGTATTGATTGGAAAGGCCAGGCTGAATAAGTTTCAGATGGGAAGGAGAACTGTATTGGCAAGTGGTCTAAAAACCATTCATTCTATGCTCTAGTAAAAAGTGTATTAACATTTTGCCCTTGTCCATAGGCCTAGCCTAAAACTGAGAGTAAGGTCAGTAGACTACTACTCTTAATCTGGTGGAGGAAATCTCAAAGCAGCTCAATGTTCAAGCTGTCACATGGGTACTGTTTGCAGCTTTTAGACAGATGTATGTTGAAGATCAGAAAAAAATGGCAGAGAAACAAGTAAAAAGTTTGCTGCTTTTTCAATACTTGAAAGGAGCTTCAGTGGTAGAGCAAAAGTTGGCTAGTATGCTAAAGAGATTAGCAAAAAAAGAAGCCAAGTACTTGCAATTAGGATGGTAAAAAAAGATGCCTTGAGGGTGTCACGGGAATCATCAAGATCTCATCCTATACTAATTAAAGGGTCCAAAGTCAAAGGACCTTTCTCGGAAAAGAGTACCTCAGGGCATACTATAGGGCCAAAGAGAGAAATGTTTGCCAGAGTTAAGCCACTTGAAGTTCAGCCATCCATGCACTTCGAGGCTGCTGCAGCCAAAGGCCAGGAGGGCCAGACAACTGCCCCAGCCAGGGAAGACCTTGGTGTCATTCATGTGCTGGTTTCACAGGCCCTTAGAGTGCAAGAGTTGTGAAGTCATGGAGGTTTCTACCCAGATTTCAGAGGAAGTCCTTGGAGGCCAGGCAATGTGCTCCTGGGAGGGCAGCAAATAAAATTTTAAAGGAGAAGGCTAAGGTGCAGTGAAGACCCTGGAAATTTGTAGATGACAGAAATGTGAATTGTAAACTAAAGAAGGCCACAGTCTGTGAGAGGAGTCAGTCCAAAGAAGAAGCTATGAAGTTGACAGATGGAGGCAATTCTGTAGGGGCAGGGCCACCCATGCTTTCTGGAGCTCACATTTTGCCACAGTTTATGCTGAATGTTGGACACAGAGCTACAGGATTTAATCCTTGCCCTGCTGGATGTAAAATTTGTTTTGGTCCAGTTGCTTTCCCTCCTCCTGTTCCTCTCTCTTGGAATAAAAATGGCTACCCTGTGCTTTTATATGTTGAAAGTGCTTAACTTTCGATTTTCACAGGAGCTTACAGCTAAGAGTTTACCTTGAGTCTTAGAA
Source organism: Ctenodactylus gundi (assembly GCA_004027205.1). Lineage (NCBI taxonomy): Eukaryota > Metazoa > Chordata > Mammalia > Rodentia > Ctenodactylidae > Ctenodactylus > Ctenodactylus gundi. The sequence goes on from PVKB01000820.1 coordinate 114,752, forward strand.
GAGACTTATGTATGGACTTGTACTTAATATTACTAAATGGTTAAGACTTTGACAGCTCTTTTAAAAGGACTAAATACATTTTAAATAACAAGGTGGAGATGAGTCTTTTGGAGGCCAGGAATGTAATGCTGTAGATTGGATCTGGAGTATCACCCAAAATCCTCATGCATTTGGATGTAGTAGGATAACCATGAAACCTTGTACTGTTAGGAGGCAGGGCTTGGCTGGAAGGGATGGATGCTTGGAGTTTAATCTGAAAGGACTACGTCAGTGCATTGAGATTGGAGGTTGCCTGGGACAGAGCTTCCAGGTTGTCTTACGGTAGCAGCTTAAACTAAATAAAAAGAGGAAGAAATATTGTTGTAGTTTGTTCCTGATAAAGATTGAGTCTCCAGACATCCACTTGCTCACTTGGCTTCTGTCTGCAATGCTGTGAGCAGCTTTCCAGCCTCTGCCCTGTGCTTCCACCTTTGCCTAGCTGCTCGTGAATGAACTATGTGAGGCCTTCTGAAACTGTGAGCTGGATCAATCTTTCCTCCCCTACATTGTGGGTATTATCTCACAATGATGAGAAAGCAGCTAAGACATGCTTCAATCCTGGCTGCCTTACCCTAGGCCTCTAAATATGACTGAATCTTGGGCAGGGCCACTGGGGTTAGGGTGCAGGTAGCTTTTAAAAGATCTCCTGAGGCTGCAGATGTAGCTCAGGAGTGGAGTGCTTGGCTAGTATGTGTGAGGCCCTGGGTTCCATCTCAACACCACAAAGAAACCAAAAACCAAAACACTGATCTGGTAGCTGCATGTGGAAGGTAGGTGAGGCCTTTTCCAATGCAGGCATGTGGTGCATGATTGGTTCCTGTCCAGGTATTTCAGACTGGGATTCGCAGGGGTCAGCTCGCTATGCCTTCATTTGGAAGAGGAAAAAACCTCTTCCATAGTTGATTGTTTTCTGAAGGCAGTAACTTGCCTGGTTGGTTTTCCCCCTTTTTTTCTCTCCTGCTTCTAGATTGCAGAAAGCAAAAACATCCAGATCATGTTTCCAAATTTCATTTCATAAACTGAAAACACATTGTTGGTCTCAAAGGGCCAAACATACCTTCATCAAATTAGCTCTGAAAGTTTTCAGTATTTACACAGCACACTGTCATGTGCCTCTTCTCTTTTTTAGACAAAGTAGGTGAACTATGCCTTTACTCAAACCTTCTTGTTTTGTTTTTTCCAAAATGTTTGTTATGGTACAAATATATATGACATAAAATTGTCATTTTTACCATCTCAAGTGTACAATTCAGTAGCATCAGTTACCTTCACAGTCTTTTCTGCTGTGTCGCCATTATCTACTTCCAGCATTTGTTCACCATCTTGAACAGAAGCCCTAACTATTAAGCAAGAATTCCTGTGTCCTCCTTCCCCAGCCCTGGGAACATCTGACTACTGTCTATCTCTATCAATCTGCTTTGTCTGGACATTTCCTGTACATGGAACCATGCAACTTGGAGACCTTTGTATTTAGCTAATTTCACACACCATACTGACACATAAATTAGAACTTCATTCCTTTTTATGGATGAATAATATATGAATACTACATGTGCTGTAATTTGGCTCTTAAATGACCCCCAAAGGCCTGTATAGTCAAAGCTTGGTCACTAGGGTAGTGCTGAGGTTGTAGGAATGTTAAGGGGCAGCACCTAGCAAGGTCCTTGGACCGTGAGCAACATCCCCTGTAGGCCATTGTGAGACCTCAGCTCCCTCCTCTCTCTCTCTTAATGGACATGAGATGAGGGGTTTTGCTCTGCCGCATGCTCCTGTCATGACAACTGGTATCTTCATTACTTTTTCATTGCAGGGACAGAATACCTGACATCGACAGCATTAGGAGGAAAGATTTATTTTAGCTAACAGTTTCAGAAAATCACAGTCCATTCATGGGCAGGTGGCTAAAAGTGGTAGAACCACACAGAGGGGCCAGAACTGAAGCCAAAACTGGAGAAAGAGTTATCTCAAGTATTTTGTTCTACCCTTTGAAAAACTGACTAAAATAGCATGCACCTACCTCATTTTATGAGTTCATTTAGTAATTGGTGAACATTTGACCTTATTCTTAACTGTTGGTTTTGAACAGTTTTTAAAGATTAATAGTAACATTTTATTCCTATGACGTCCTTGTGTCATAATACTGACGACAATGAAGTGGAATGAAATCGGGCTAACATTTGTCAGTTGTTTACTACAAACCAGGTGTGTTGCTGGGACTGCACACATCTCCTCGTTTAATCCTCAACAACATAGTTCATAGTGGATCTCTGTCTGATGTCAAAAGGAAAATACTGATGCTCTGAGAAGATAAAGGACTTTCTCAAGGCCACTTAGCTATTATGTGGCTGGGCGGAGATTGATCCTACTCCTCTCCATCCGTGACCTCCCCATTCATGTACTCTGTCTCTTTATCATGGAGATCAGCAGGTTCATGTAGCTTGGTCACATTCCGGAAGGTTTTTTAGATGCCTTCTTCCTAAATGTATTGACAGACTCTTGAGCTCTGGTCTGCTTGATACATGTTTTGTCCTTTGGCCTAGTATATCCAAGTCTTCAGTGGTGGTACATAGCACATAGTCGTGTGAGTGCCTGCCCTTAGGAAGGTGATCAGGGTGCCCAGAAGGGCCCTTTGAGTAACAGACAGTTCCATTGAGCTGCATTTGGGGAACCAGTGCTCAGTGACTTCCACTGACGTCATGCTGTGGCAGCAAGTTGAGGACTGTGCAGCCTTACTGTTCTCACATTCCTTCCCTCCCTGTCCATCCCTCCCATCGGTTCACCCATCTGAGGATCTGATCCATGCATCCATCCAGCCATCTGTGCAGCTACTCCCTCGTCTGACCGTTTAACATCTCTCCATTCAGCCATTCATGCACACATCCATCCAGACCTACCTGCACAAGTCTGTGCTCGCTAGGCTCTGTGCCAGGCTATAGCTAGAGTGGTGGGCAGTGAGATTAACACCTTTCACCAGAGGCTGGAAACCACTGTTTACAAACTGACAGCTTGTGGTGAATCCATCCAACATGTGTTAACAGTCAAGAAATTTTAAAATCCGGATTTCAAAATCTCGATTTCTGATTTTTCTTGGAAAAACTAGATGGCCAGGCAGCACAGAGCCCCATTTTCCACAGGGCAGTGCCTTCCCGAGCTGGCTGTGTAATATGTATGAAGCATCTGCCTCAGCTCCCTACCGTCCTGCCACTACCTGCCTGTGGGCCGCACCTGGGCCTCTTACCACGTGCATGTTGTATGCCTGGCCCTGGAGGCCTGTAAGTGGGACTCTCACTACAGCTATGCTTGTATGTTTGTTGTATGTACAGCTATGTTTTCTTAAAAATATTTTCAATTTATTCTTCAGAATAAACCACAAAAAATCTTAGTCACACCACAGAAAGATTGCACAGTCTTAGTCACCCCATCACTAATGGCTCTGACATTGCAGTTTTCTTTGGAGCCAGTTCACATAGTCAAAAAAAGAACACGTGAATGCAGGAATTAAAACAGTGGTTCGGCGAGACATCTGGATTTATGAGAACAACAGGAATAACAACCACCAAAAGGACTGCATTCTTCCTCTTAGCCCCCCTTTAATTTTATTTCAATCAATACTGTAATCAGTAACATAAATTTAGTTCAC